>JAUMJK010000114.1:1800000-2073489 GCA_033558105.1 Coccyzus lansbergi
GAGAGAGAACAAGGAAAGAGATATGAAGGAGAGAGAAGGAGGTGAGGTTCATAGCTACCGCTATGGGTCCACAGGTGTCCAGAGTCTCTGGGAGTGCCGGTGCAGAAGGTGTTCCGTTGTTTCGGTCTTTCTTGGAGGTGATCCCACGGTGGAGGGGGTCTTCTGTCTTGGTCTTCCTGTTACCCCTCTCATTTCAGCTGTTGTGGAGCTGTATTTTATGCCAGTCAATGCACCTGTAACCTGCCTTTCCCATGGGAATGTGGTAGTCTCCACCTAGCAGGCCCCACATGCCAAGAGAGGAGTGTCTGTGAGTCTCGTCCCCTTACGCACGCGCTCCTTCTGGCGGCGGTGGTCGATCTGGTGTCTCCCGATGAAGGCCAGTAGTCATCATCACCTTGTGCGCATGCTCTGCTGGCTGTGGACCTGTGGTCATTAATCTTCCTGTCTTTTCCTCCTTGCTTCATGAATCTTTCACAATGGTCAGGAGCAAGGAGGCTTGAAGACAGGTACAAAACATTTTCAAGATAAGGGAGCAGGTACAGGTAGTTAGGTACAAAGCATTCATTCTGTACCAGTTCTGGTTGAGTTTCTGAGACCGGTTTTCTGAGAGCTGTGTTTCTGGTTTATACAGTCAAGTTCAGAGGCCTAAAGAGGCCTAAAAATGAGGAGAAATGTTGAGACAGAAATCGATCCTTTGACCGACTCTTACAATGGGGCAGCCACGACCTCCCTGGGCAACCTGTGTCATTGTCTCCTCACCCTCAAAGGGAAGAGTTCCTTCCTAATGTGAGATGATGAGAGGGCTGGAGCATCTCTCATATGAGGACAAGCTGAGAGAGTTGGGCTTGTTCAACCTTCAGAACAAAAGGCCTTGTGGAGATCTTGAAGTGACCTTCCAGTACCTGAAGGTGCTACAGCAAAGCTGAGGAGGCTTGTAGTGATAGGACGAGGGGCAATGGGCATAAACTGGAGAGGGGCAGATTGAGACTAGACATAAGGAAGAATTTCTTCACTGTAAGGGTGATTAGGCCCTGGCCCAGGTTGCCCAGGAAGATGTGTCTGCCCCATCCCTGGAGGTGTTCAAGTCCAGGTTGGATGTGACCTTGGGCAGCCTGATCCAGTGGGAGGTGTCCCTGCCCATGGACAGTTCCAACTGGATGATCTTTGATCCCTTCCAACCCAAACTAATCTATGATTCGATGATTCTATGATCTTCCCATCCTTATTTTAGAATCATTAAGACTCATCCTTGAGTGTGACAGATGCTTGATGCAACTTTTCCTACACTTGTTTACTTCAGTTGACCTGAATCGAAATTTTAAGGGAGCAATTTTACACCCACCTACTGAATTTTTCTTCTCCCCCCTCATCGGTTTAATGACTGTTTAGAAGACATTTAGTTGATGAGACCCTCGCTGTTGACATTTAGTACTTTCTATCTGTCAACAACAGGAAGGAACGTTTCTTGCAGGCGAATCCGAGCTCTTCTCTCCTTGACGAGCTCTCAGAAATTTTTTGGCTCTGAATTAGAGACACGTATCGGAAAAGCTTGTTTTTGTGACGCTGCTAAGAAAAGGTTTAGCTCTGACTGAGGCCAACGCAGAACTGGGACACATGCACGGGAAAGGGATGGGGAACAGCTTCATATTTTGTGCTTCTCCCCCCTCCCCGATGCTTTATGAGAACTGACAGTCTTGCTCTGTGTGTCTGATTAAAGATGACAGTTTATAAAAACCTTTAGGTAAGGCTGTTCATTTGCGATGACAGAAAATAAAGCAATCCCCCCACCCCCAGCTTTGCCTCCCACACAAACAAAAGCTCTTAAGCAGCGAAAACCCCTCTTAAGATGTGATGCGTTTGGTTTTATATTGTCTGTCAGAGCCCGTGCTTCAGCAGATCAGTCAAGTTTTGAGTTTTCAAACATGCTTCATTCGTACGAGAAATCAACAGCCTGTCAGAAATTTCACATGTCTCCAGCTCCTCCTCTCCATCAGCTGAAATACAACCTGGAACACGAGAGATTTTGACATTTGCAAGAACTTCAGCTGAAAACTGTGTTAATTCAATTCCATGATAATGAATTACTTCTAACCCACAATACATTCATCAAGCCAACCAAGACTTTCTAGCTCATTTCTTAATAGAAGTGCTGCTTAAGTTTAGTTCTAGTGTTTAACTCATCGAGCTAAAGTCACTTGGTCTTTTCAGGCTGGAGGAGACTGAAGGGAGACCTCATTATAGAATCATAGAATCACCAGGTTGGAAGTGACCCACAAGATCAAGTCGATGTTGGTTGACAGCCGACTGAACATGAGCCAGCAGTGTGCCCAAGGTGACCAAGAAAGCCAATGGCATCTTGGCTTGTATTAGAAATGGTGTGACCAGCAGGGCCAGGGAGGTTATTCCCCCTCTGGACTCGGCACTGGTGAGACCACTTCTTGAATCCTGTGTTCAGTTGTGGGCCCCTCAGCACAAGAAGGATGTTGAGGCTCTGGAGCAAGTCCAGAGAAGAGCAACAAAGCTGGTGAAGGGGCTGGAGAACAGGCCCTATGAGGAACGACTGACAGAGCTGGGGGTGTTTAGCCTGGAGAAGAGGAGGCTGAGGGGAGACCTCATTGCTATTGACAACTCCCTGAAAGGAGATTGTGGAGAGGAGGGAGCTGGGCTCTTCTCCCAAGTGCCAGGGAACAGGACAAGAGGGAATGGCCTTAAGCTCCACCAGGGGAGCCCAAGGAGAGGGTTGAGTCCCCTTCCCTGGACGGGTTTATGGGATGGGTGGACAAGGTACTGAGGGACATGGTTTAGCGTTTGATAGGAATGGTTGGACTCGATGATCTGATGGGTCTCTTCCAACCTGGTGATTCTGTGATTCTATGATTTGCAGGACCACTTCAGGAGTGGAAGTCTGCAAAAGACAATAAAAAATCTTTTTATAAGTATATTAACAGTAAAAGGAGGACAAGGGAGACCATACAGTCCCTTTTGGACTCAGAGGGAACAGCAGTGACAGGGGACGAGGAGAAGGCTGAGGTACTTAATGCCTTCTTTGCCTCAGTCTTTAATTGTAAATAAAGCTGTTCCCTCTGTGTAGATACCCGGGAAACAGAGGAGCAATACGAGGCTCCCATAGTCCATGAGGAGGAGGTCAGAGCCCTGCTTGGCCAACTGGACACCCACAAGTCCATGGGGCCAGATGGGATACATCCTAGGGTTTTGAGGGAGCTGGCGGATGTATTGGCCAAACCCCTTTCCATCATCTTCCAGCAGCCCTGGAAGACTGGGGAGGTACCTCTGGACTGCAGACTGGCTGATGTAGTTCCCATTTACAAGAAGGGTTGCAGGGAGGATCCGGGGAACTACAGGCCAGTCAGTCTGACCTCAGTGCCAGGGAAAGTCATGGAACAGGTGATCTTGAGTGCTATCATGAAGCACTTACAAGAGAACCGGGTGATCAGGCCCAGTCAACACGGGTTTACCAGAGGCAGGTCCTGCCAAACCAACCTGATCGCCTTCTATGACAAAGTCACTCGGCTGCTGGATGAAGGAAAGGCTGTGGATGTGGTCTTTCTGGACTTCAGTAAAGCCTTTGACACAGTTTCTCACAGCATTCTGCTACGGAAACTGTCAACATCTGGCCTGGACAGACGCACACTCTCCTGGGTAGAAAACTGGCTGGATGGCCGGGCCCAGAGAGTGGTGGTAAAAGGTGTTAAATCCAGCTGGAGGCCAGTGACAAGTGGTGTTCCCCAGGGCTCAGTGCTAGGTCCAGTCCTGTTCAATGTCTTCATCAATGACCTGGATGAGGGCATTGAGGGTACCCTTAGCAAGTTTGCAGATGACACAAAGCTGTGTGCAAGTGTGGATCTGCTGGAGGGTAGGGAGGCTTTGCAAAGGGACCTGGACAGGCTGGACCACTGGGCAATGTCCAACGGCATGAGGTTTAACACGGCCAAATGCCGGGTCCTGCACTTGGGGCACAACAACCCTATGCAGAGCTACAGACTGGGAGAAGTCTGGCTGGAAAACTGCCAGGAGGAGAGGGACCTGGGGGTGTTGGTCAACAGCCGACTGACCATGAGCCAGCAGTGTGCCCAGGTGGCCAAGAAGGCGAATGGCATCCTGGCTTGTATCAGAAACGGTGTGACCAGCAGGTCCAGGGAGGTGATTCTCCCTCTGTATTCAGCACTGGTGAGGCCGCTCCTTGAATATTGTGTCCAGTTCTGGGTCCCTCAGCACAAGAAGGATGTTGAGGCTCTGGAGCAAGTGCAGAGAAGAGCAACGAGGCTGGTGAAGGGGCTGGAGAACAGGCCCTATGAGGAGCGTCTGAGAGAGCTGGGGTTGTTTAGCCTGGAGAAGAGGAGGCTGAGAGGAGACCTCATTACTCTCTACAAGTACCTGAAAGGTGGTTGTGGAGAGGAGGGAGCTGGGCTCTTCTCCCAAGTGACAGGGGACAGGACGAGAGGGAATGGCCTCAAGCTCTTCCAGGGTAGATTTAGGCTGGAGATTAGGAGGAGTTTTTTCACACAGAGGGTCATTGGTCATTGGAATAGGCTACCCAGGGAGGTGGTTGATTCACCTTCCCTGGAGGTGTTTAAGACACAGGTGGATGAGGTCTTGAGGGACTTGGTTTAGTGTTTGATAGGAATGGTTGGACTAGAAGATCCGATGGGTCCCTTCCAACCTGGTTGTTCTGTGATTCTGTGATTCTGTGAGTGACCCAAACATGATATTACGAGCATTATCTAAATATCTCTTAAACACTGACAGGCATGGGACATTGACCACCTCTCAAGTAAATCTCTTCCAGGGTTTGACCTCCTCCTTGGTAAAGAAATGCTGCTTAATGTCCATTCTAACGTGCCCCTTTTGGAGCCATTCCCACTCATCCTGTCGCTGGACACCAGGGAGAAGAGTTCATAGAATCATAGAATTGTAGAATCATAGAATGGTTTAGGCTGGAAGGGACCTTAAAAACCCATCTAGTTCCAACCCTCCTGCCATGGGCAGGGACACCTCCCACTGGTCCAAGGTGCTCAATGCCTGAAGATCAGTGCCTCCCAATTTGTGTCCCCTCATCAGGAAGCTGTAGCAAGCCATGAGGTCACCCCATCTTCTCCAACATAGACAAACCCAGTGTCCCCAGCCACTCCAAAACATGCCTTCAAGCTCCTCCAGCAGTCTTGCTCTCATTGTTTGGATGCGTTCAATTACCTGATCGAACTTCTTAATAGCAGAACTCAGAACTGCACACAGCGCTCGAGGTGAGCTCTGTTCTCAAATTGCAACCGAGTCTGAAGGAAAGCAGCTGCTCAAGTAGAAGCGTGGACTATAATCACACTTTTCTTATTATTCTTTCTTTCGTTCTTTTACTAGTGATGTGCTAATGTGCTATATGGCACATTCTGCCAAAGTAAGTGCTATATTCATGGAATAATGATTGAAAGGGGTCTTACACGCACTGCAGTTTATAGATTTTCTTTCTTTTTCCCTGTTTCTTTTCCTCTTCTGCCGTTTCCCAGCTCTCCCCAGAGAAACGCGGCTGTTGTGGTAACTAAAACCTGTTAGTTAGAAAGAGATTTAAGCAAGAGGGAAGGGAAGAATGGATCAATTTATTTAATTTAACCATCTGAAGTATGAAATAGTTTAACCTTAACTACATTAACGATTGGAAAGGAAGTTGTAGAGAGTTTGGTGTTGGTCTCTTCTACCAAGTAACAAGCAATAGGATGAGAGGAAATCACCTCACGTTGCACCAAGGGAGGTTTCGATTGGACATCAGGAAAATTTTCTTTACTGAAAGAGTTTTGAAGCATTGGAAGAGGCTGCCCAGGGCAGTGGGGGAGTCACCATCCCAGGAGGGGTTGAAAACACTTGTAGTGGTGGCACTTCAGGACATGGTTCAGTAGGCACAGTGATGTTGGACTGACACGCTCGGACTGGGTGATCTTACAGGTCATTTCCAACCAAAATGATTTTGTGATTCAATGATTCAAGGAGCCCGAGTTACGCACAAGATCCACACTTATTCATAGAATTGGGGAATGGTTCGATCATTCAGTTCCAACTCCTCTATCATGGGCAGGGACACCTCCCTCTGGATCAGGTTGCTCAAAGCCTCATCCAGCCTGACCTTGAACACCTCCAGGGGTGGGGCAGCCAGAACTTTAAACTTTGCTTTATCAAATGCTATAAATCTCTTCAATCATAAGGTGAGAGTCTCCCGTGGAGGACCTCACGCCTTTCTAGCAGCTCAGTTGGCACTGGGGAATGAAATTCCGCAGTAGCTAAAACTTCCTTTAATAGAACCGGTTTTCATTTCAAATATAGCGAGTACTGCTCTGACACTGCAGAAAAATCTGCAGAGCAACAGAAAAGCTCAGAAGGCAGAAACGGAAAAGCGTCCTTCGGTTTTGCTGTGGAAGGAAACCTAAAGAAACTTGGCAAATTCTATATTTATAAGCTGTATATGGAAGCTGTTCGCAAGATATTTTGTGAGGGTTTTCTTTGTGTGGCGTAAGTCCAAGCTATGGCTGTGAAAAGCTTTGGAAAGGGCATGTGGTTTCGTTCATAAAGCTTTCGGGATTTTCAGTTAAAATTTACAAATTGGACTTGTTCAGGCTGGAGAAGAGAAAGCTCCAGGGAGACTTCATAGTGACCTTGCAGTACCTGAAGGGGCTACAGGACAGCTGAGAAGGAGCTATTTATCAAGGAATTCAGGAATATGATGGTGGGAATGGTTTTAAGCTGAAAAAGGGGATATTGAGATGAGACAAGAGGGAGAAATTTTTTATTTTGAGGGTGCTGAGGCACTGAGAGAAATTTTTTGCCCAGAGAAGTTGTGGATGCTCCATCCCTGGAGGTGCTGGATGAGGCTTTGAGCCAGGTTGGATGGAGTGTTGGGCAACCTGGTCCATGGCAGAGGGGTTGGAACTGGATGATCTTTAAGGTCACTTCCAACTCGAACTATTCTATGACTGTATGAAGCACAGGAGACTTGTTTCTTGATGAAAGAATAAAATATGATTCCTGTATGTGGTATTTACTGCTAAAAGCAATAACAGAAATAAAAAATGACCAAGCTCTTTCGACCTCATTTCCCTCATAGAGCAATTGGAGAAGCACAAATATGACAGGAAAGAATTTTAACTTTTTATCATTTTTGTTTTATTTGCATAAATATCATGTTGTTTAGCTAAAGAGTCTCCTTGGAAGAGCTATTCATTGTGAGTTCCCTTTCATAGAATCATAGAATCACCAGGTTGGAAGAGACCCATCGGATCATCGAGTCCAACCATTCCTATCAAACACTAACCCATGTCCCTCAGCACCTCATCTACCTGTCCCTTAAACACCTCCAGGGAAGGTGAATCAACCACCTCCCTGGGCAGCCTATTCCAATGCCCAACGACCCTTTGTGTAAAAAAACTTCCTCCTAATCTCTAGCCTAAATCTCCCCTGGCAGAACTTGAGGCTGTTTGGACCACTCATGTCAGTGCTCTCTGCTTTGTATTTTAGCTGAATTATTGTTGCTGGGTTTTTGCACAGCTGTTTAAAACCTTACAAACAGTGGGAAATGTTGTAATTGGGGAAAACTAAAGTTGTTTTCTCAGAGCATGAAGGTGAGAAAAAAAGATTTTCAAAGTATTTAAGTTTCATCTATGATTTATCATGGAATCGTAGAATAGTTTGGGTTGGAAGGGACCTTGAAGATCATCTCATTCCACCTCCTGTGCCATAGGCAGGGAAAACCTCCCATCCAACCTGGCCTTGAACATCTCCAGGGATGGGGCAGCCACGACTTCCCTGGGCAACCTAGGCCAGTGTCTCACCACCCTTATCATAAAATCCTAGTTATGTAGTAGTCAGGAATGGGACTGTTGAGCGTGAAGCGTAGAGCTGAAGGATCATAAATTCTGTGCAGATTTGGAAGAGGTGAGAAAACTGAAAGTCATAAATTTCCACTGTTATTAATCAAGTTCTGTTTTCTGTGTTATCATATTTATGAGTTTTATTGTCTCCCTGGGTTGTTTTTTTAATGGATTTATTTGTTCTGGAACGTATAAACGGTCTGTGGCAGCTTAATTTAGATCTGAGAGTCCTCTGTGGCCTGATAGCGATGGTTCTGCTGCCTGCTCATAGTTTGAGGTGCTTTAATCAACTTTTACTCAAGAATCATAGAATGCTTTGGGTCTGAAGGGACCTCTACAGGTCATCTAGTCTAACCCCCCTATATGAGGAAGAACTTTAACTCGGATCAGGTTGCTCAAAGCCCCATCCAACCTGACCTTGAATATTTTCTGGGATGGGGCCTCCATGGCTTCCCTGGGGCAACCTGTTCCATTGTTTCGTCACCTTTAGTCGAAACATAGAATGCTTTGATGTGGAACAGACCTTTATAGGTGGGTCATCTAGTCTAACCCCTCAATGACTTAGTCAAATCTGAGGACTCCGTTTAGCTCAAGGAAGCATGGTTGTCTTGTACAAACTTCATGCAGCTTTCTTCTCAACCATTCCTGGTTGGACTCTTCCTTTCAGGGAGCTATAGAGAGCAATGAGGTCTCCTCTCAGCCTCCTCTTCTCCAGGATAAACACCCCCAGCTCTCGCAGCTGTTCCTCATAAGGCCTGTTCTCTAGCCCCTTCCCCAGCTTTGTTGCTTTTCTCTGGACTCTCTCCAGAGGCTCAACCTCCTTCTTGTGGTGAGAGGCCCAGAACTGAACAAAGTATTCAAGGAGCAGTCTCACCAGTGCTGAGTACAGAGGGAAAAGAACCTCCCTGGCCCTGCTAGTCACACTGTTTCTGATACAAGCCAGGATGCCATGTAGACCATGTCTGAATTCTAGATGAAAAGCTGGGAGCCTTTTAGCATCGGGTTGGTTTCCACAATCCCATGTGGGAGCTGCAAGGCCAAGAAGAGGTGGTCTTCAATCACTTCTGCCTCTGCTTCCTTCTCTGTAAATTGAAGATAACTCTTCTCCTAGTAGTGTGTTGTCTATAGATGAATTGAACTGTTGGACAGTTGAACTGTGGCTGCTTCCTGTTCATACAGGTCAATCTTTGTGCTATGCAAGAGGTGCCAAACTTGTCATAGAATCATAGAATCATAGAATCACCAGGTTGGAAGAGACCCACCGGATCATTGAGTCCAACCATACCTATCAATCTCCACACCATGTCCCTCAATACCTCATCCACCTGCACCTTAAACACCTCCAGGGACGGTGACTCAACCACCTCCACAGCCTCTGCCAGTGCCCTGTATGATCTTTTCCAGTGTCACCTATATGATCTGTTAATAAAAAAGTTCATCAAGCCTCTGCCGAGCTGCCCTTTACCCCAGAGTCCCCACCACTGGTGTGCATCTGGTCACACAAGGAGTGCATCCATTCCAGTCTTTTGTCATCTGAAGTGAGAAGATCTCCCATGTGCATCCCTCAAGAGCCTCCTCAAGAAAATGTTTGACACCTCTTCCATATTAAAAAAGAAACAAATAAGTTGTCAAGAAGGGAGAGCAGTAAGCAGAATGGGTGCTTATTATCAGTTTTGGGCACGCCCAGGCCAGTAGTTAAGTGGTTCTTTCTGGTTAGTTTGGTGAAAGGCAGTAAAGGGCTTAATTGCTGGTTGTCATTCATAATGTAGTATATGCAGTATTAGAGTTATTCTGATAATGCCTTGTAATTATCTACCATCAAGCTTTTTACAATGTTAAAAATATGATCTTCGAAGTAATGTAGCTAAGTTCTTTGAATTGAAGGCAATAGCTTTTGAGAGCACAATATCATTAAAGGATGTCAGTCAAGTCTGCTGGATGTATCAGAAACGATGTGACCAGCAGGGCCAGGGAGGTTATTCTCCCTCTGTACTTGGCACTGGTGAGACCGTTCCTTGAATCCTGTGTTCAGTTGTGGGCCTCTCACCACAAGAAGGATGTTGAGGCTCTGGAGTGAGTCCAGAGAAGAGCAATGAGGCTGGTGAAGGGGCTGGAGAACAGACCTTATGAGGAACGTCTGAGAGAGCTGGGGTTGTTTAGCCTGGAGAAGGGGAGTCTGAGAGAAGACTTCATTACTCTCTACAACTACCTGAAAGGAGGTTGTAGAGAGGAGGGAGCTGGTGTCTTCTCCCAATTGACAGGGGACAGGACAAGAGAGAATGGCCTCAAGTTCCACCAGGGGAGATTTAGGCTAGAGATTAGGAGGAAGTTTTTCACGGAAAGGGTCATTGGGCATTGGAACAGACTGCCCAGGGAGGTGGTTGATTCCCCTTCCCTGGAGGTGTTTAAGGCACAGGTAGATAATGTGGTGAGGGACATGGTTTAGTGTTAGATAGGAATAGTTGGACTCGATGATCCGGTGCGTCTCTTCCAACCTGGTGATTCTATGATTCTGTGATAAACAAAATGAAGGTGGTGGATTTTTTAGGCATAAATTCTTCCTGTACCTTTAAACAGTCTCAAAAGCTCCACAGAATAAGCAGCGTGTCTGGAGGGCTGGTAAATAAAAGCTATTTCAAAGTTGCCTGCGTGCATGCCCAGTTTGAAAAGTATTATCATAAAATGCCAGTTTGGAAGGGACCTGAAGGAACATCTGGTCCAGCCTTTTAGCTGATCTGTAGTTTAAACAGGGAGGTGGTGAAGTCACCTTCCCTGAGGAGTTTAAGGGATCGATGAGGTGCTGAGGAACATGGGTTAGTGTTTGATGGGAATGGTTGGACTGGATGATCCGGTGGGTTTTTTCCAACCTGGTGATTCTGTGATTCTATGTGGAGGCTCATAATGTGTCTCGTATCATTGCAAACCCTCTACAATCTTGACCCAGAATTTCCCCTAGTCCATGGCATTTGAGATATAATCATTTCTCTAATTTAACAAATGTTGCCAAAAAACAAAGAAAGACGAAAAGACGAACGAAGGGACAATATTGATATTTTTTCTTTATCCAAAAGGAAGGTTAAATAAAATGTTTCTAATAATTCTTTGAAATTCCAGAAGCTCCTGTCGATCTCATCAGAAACGTCTTATGTTCAGGTGACCTGCTGAATTTTTAAGGCAATTTTAAATATGTTGTTTTCTTCTCCTTCTCATACAAAATCAAACTGGAATAACTGAGGCCGATTTTTGCAGAGCTTAAGAGACGTAAATCTTTCTCTAGATGTCATTGGCATCAGGCATGAAGAGCCCAGCTCAGGGAGAAGATGATGTCAGTGTTGCTAACGGGCGTTTTCGAAAACTTCCCTGGGTTTGGTAGCAACTCCCAGCAGCTCAACACAGAAAAAAAAAGTCAAATTGTCAAAAGTCATTAGCGGTTGTCACTTCATAGACCTTCACACTGGAGTTCCCCCATTGGAATTGCAGTGGAATGATTTTTTTTTTTTGCTTTTTCTTCAAGTAAGTAGGACAATCAGATGTTGTACAAAACTGCTGAGTTTTAACCCATTCTTAGCTTTTAGGTTATGGCTGCTAAGAAGGAGTGAGTTGAGGGTTCTGCGATTCAATTAAAACTGTAGAATTGTAGAATCATTAAGGTTGGAAAAGACTTTGAAGATCATCAAATCCAACAGTCAGCCCAACAGCACTGTGTTTCAATGCCTTTCATGAACTGAGGAGCACAAAACTGACCACAATGGCCTCACAGAGCCAAATATAAGGGCACAAGCACTTCTCTACTCCTGTTGGCCATACTATGGCTGATCCAAGCCAGGATGCTGTTGGTCTTCTTGGCCACTTGGGCCAATGCTGGCTCACATTTAACCCCTCTCAACCAACATCCCCAGGTCCTTCTCTGCCAAGCAGCTTTCTAGCCACTCTCCTCCAAGCACAGAATGACCCAGATGCAGGACTCGACGCTTGGCCCTGTTGAACCTTATACAGTTTGCCTTGGCACATCGATCCTGCTTGTCCAGGTCCCTCAGCTCCTCCAGGTCTGTGGTGTCTCAGAACCTTTACTACCTTTGCTAGAGGAGGCTGAGAGGAGACCTCATTACTCTCTACAGCTACCTAAAAGGAGGTTGTGGAGAGGAGGGAGCTGGGCTCTTCTCCTAAGTGACAGGGGGCAGGACAAGAGGGAATGGCCTCAAGCTCCGCCAGGGGAGATTTAGGCTGAACATTAGGAAAAAAAAAATCGTAGAAAGGGTCATTGGGCACTGACAGAGGCTGCCCAGGGAGGAGGTTGAGTCACCTTGCCTGGAGGTGTTTAAGGGTTGAGTGGACGAGGTGCTGAGGGACATGGGTTAGCGATTGATGGGAACGGTGTGACTCAATGATCTGGTGGGTCTTTTCCAACCTTGTGCTTCTGTGATTCTAAGAGGTCTTTTTATACCCCAACCTTTGGTGTATGGGTAGATAAGCTTTGCTGAAACATGTTGATCTTGGACGTACCACCTTCCATAAGTCAGACCATTTGAGTCATTGCATTTCTACCTTGTTTAGACCTCTGGTTTTTTTTTCAATTAGTCTACAAAACCTCCTGCTTAATTGGTGTAGCATTTTAAATGGATTCCCTAAGAAAGAGCTGCAGTCACCCTGTCTCCTGTTGACTAAAGAAGTTGGTGCTGAATGATGCTATTTCATGGAGTCACAGAATGTCCTGAGTTGGAAAGGACCCACAAGGGTCATCGAGTCCACCTACTGTCCCTGCACAGGACAACCCCAACATTCACACCACGTGGCTGAGGTTGTTGTCCAGGTTCTTCTGGAATATTGTCAGGCTTGTGGCTGTGACTGTTTCCCTGGGGAGCTGTTCCAGTGCTCCACCACCCTCGGGGTGAAGAATCTTTTCCTAATATCCAACCTAAATCTCCTCTGGTACATCTTCCTTCCATTCCCTCGGGTCCTATCATTTGCCTTTCTTTATGAATGTGCAGCCTTCCCACAGATTTATTCCTTAGTTTTGAATGAGGTGCTTTTTGATTGTTAACTGGGGCATCTTGACAAAAGAAGGAGGAGTCAGGTTGATTAGGATGTTAATAAGGTAATATCTTGTAACACAGGGTTTATCATCTCTGAAACAGGACTATCCTGGTAGGAATCTTTCATCAATCAGATCCTACAGCATGAGATTTTGGTCTGGTCTTGGTGCCTTCTTCATAGAATAACAGAATAGTTTAGGTTGGAAGGGACTTTAAAGATCGTCCAGTTCCAACCCCCCTGTCATGGGCAGGGACACCTCCCACTAGATTAGGCCGCCCAAGGTCTCATCCAACCTGGGCTTGAACACCTCCAGGGATGGGGCAACCACAACTTCCCTGGGAAACCTGTTCCAATGTCTCACCAGTCTCATAGTGAAGAAATTCTTCCTAATGTCTAGTCCAAATCTGCCCCTGTCCAGTTTATCCCCATTATCTCTCGTCCTGTCACCACAAGCCTTTGTAAACAGTCCTTCCCCAGCTTTCCTGTAGCCCCTTTCAGCTACTGGAAGGTCACTGTAAGATCTTCTCAGAGCCTTCTCTTTTCCAAGCTGAACAACCCCAACTCTCTCAGCTTGTCCTTGTACAGGAGGTGCTCAAGCCTTTGGATCATCTTTGTAGCCTCCTCTGGACCCGTTCCAAGAGCTCCATCTCCTTCTCATGTTGAGGATTCCAGAACTGGACACAGGACTCCAGCTGAGGTCTCACAAGAGAGGAATGGAGAGGTAGAATCCCCTTCCTCGCTCTGCTGGCCACGCTTCTTTTGATGCAGCCCAGGACACTGGTGGCCTTCTGGGCTGCCAGCCCACATTGCCAGCTCATATCAAGCTTCTCAACGTTACCAGCTCATGTCATTTAATATATTCCCTTTCTGTTCCTTTCTCAGCGAGAGGTGGATTTGGGTACCTTATTTAGATGGGTTTTTTCCAGACTCTTGATACAAAGTGGTACCACTACCCAAGGCTGTTGAAACTCTGGTTCATGAGGAGTTATTTTTGCAGATTTTTTTTTCAACACAGTCATACAGAAATAGAAAGGTTTTGGTTTGGTTTATATGCTGTGAATTCCCAAATTTTAGAGGATAGATTAGTAATACTTCTGTATACTAATTAAAATCCAAATTATATTTAGCAGTTTTGCAGTTTTTACCAGATTCTGGTGGCATTTGCTGTCCCAGTCTTGGCTGGTTTTGACATTTAAATATGTTTGAATTCTTCCATATCCTGTGTCTTGTAATTTCGTTGCTCTTTTTTAGAGCCGATATCTAACTTCTGTGAGATCATTACAGAATGAGAAATACAGTAGAGTTCTTTGAGAGCTACAGAACCAGCAGGTATAGCCCCAAGAAAAAGAAGTCCAGACAGGAGTGACAAAGCTGGTGAAGGGGCTGGAGAACAATTCTTACAAGCACCGACTGAGAGAGCTGGGGTTGTTTAGCCTGGAGAAGAGGAGGCTGAGGGGAGACCTCATTACTCTCTACAACTACCTGAAAGGAGGTTGTGGAGAGGAGGGAATTGGGCTCTTCTCCCATGTGACAGGAGACAGGACAAGAGGGAATGGCCTCAAGTTCCACCAGGGGAGGTTCAGGCTCAATATAAGTTAAAAAATTCTTCGCATAAAGGGTCATTAGGCAATGGAATGGGCTGCCCAGGGAGGGGATTGACTCACCTTCCCTGGAGGTGCTTAAGGGATGAGTGGATGAGTTGCTGAGGGCCATGGTTTAGAGATTGGTGGGAATGGTTGGACTTGATGATGTGGTGGGTCTTTTCCAACCTGGTGATTCGGTGATTCTGTGATTCTATGGTAAGTAGAAAATCATAGATTCCTGGAATGGTTTGGGTTGGAAGAGACCTTAAGGATCACCCAATTCCAACCCCTCCTGCCACAGGCAGTGACACCTCCTACTGGATCAGGGTGATCAAAGCCCCATCCAGTCTAGCCTTGAACCTGTCCAGGGAAGGGGGAGTCACAGCTTCCCTGGGCAACCTGGGCTAGGGACTCCTCTCCCTCATGGTGAAGAAATTGTTCCTAATGCCTAATCTCATTTTCCTCCTTTGAATTTAAAACCGTTCCCCCTCATCCTATCAGTACCGGCCCTCGTGAAAAGCCCCTCCCCTCCCAGCTTTCTGGTAGACCCTTCAGGGACTGTGAGGTCACTATGACTGAGAACAAGGAACCAGCTGGGTTTGTGAGTAGCACAGTGGTTGAGGGTTTAAGAACTTTTTCCTTGCAGCTTTTGGTTCATAACTCTGTGTGTAGAATCCCCCTTTGAAGGCAAATGGCCTCAGGCTCCACCAGGGGAGGTTTAGGCTGAAGATTAGGAAACTATTTTTCACAGAAAGGGTCATTGGGCACTGGCAGAGGCTGCCTAGTTGTTTAGTCACCTTCCCTGGAGGGGTTTAAGAGATGGGTGGACGAGGTGCTGAGGGACATGGGTTAGTGTTTGATAGGAATGGTTGGACTCGATGATCCAATGGGTCTTTTCCAACCTGGTGATTCTATGAGTCTATGAAAATATATTAGAGGTGAAAAAAGGAAACAAAACAAGAACATTGAAATCCCCTCAAACTTGGCCTGGAGGTGCTTTTTTTATCTTTTGACATTTTTGATATCCGTGTTCTGACAAAATTGAAGGAGAAATTCCCACCTTGTCTGACAAGCCACCCCAGAGAGAGCAGTTGTGTCACAGCCCATTAACGTTCACCGTCACAAAGCGGAATGTGGCTTTTCCCTTTGTTCAGCTCCATCAATATTTATCTGGGAGGTGTTTAGAGGTGGCCAAAGGGTAGTGGAAGAAGTGAATTTTGAAGCTTGAGGGTTGTTTCTCTCGTGTAGCATTTTGAAAACACTATTGGCCCAGGAGGCACTTGTACCCGATCGTTGGCAAAGAGTTCATGACTTCAGTGTCACTTTGGTTTTAGTAGGGAACGTTGGTTTATGGGATAGATGAGGTCTGAGTGCTTCAAGGGAACCTTCTGGGGCAGGAGTTAAGGTTGGCTCATGCTGGAATGCACCCACAGTGCATGGAGATGGATGTGGAGATGGTGTCCTCAGGCCTTTGCGTTATCACAGCTTCCCCGCGGTGTCAGCAGAGATGGTTCCTCAGCTGGAAAATCACTGCCTTTCACAATTTACTGAACTTCAGCTTCCATGCATAGGGTTTTTTTCCCCTTTGTTTAGCTGTTTGCTGTGCATGAAAAAGCACCACACCTTGTAGAACCAAATGCTTCCCCTGTTTTCATGTGCTTCTACCCTTTTTTTGTGTGTTTCTATAAAAAAAAAATCTGTTCCTGCTCATGGCAAGAGGATTGGAGTTAGATGGTCTTTAAGTTCCCTTTCAACCCAGACTATTCTGTGATTCTACAGATGCTATGAAATCTTAGAACATGATATAAAAACTGTCAGATTCTTTTTATAATAGAATCATAGAATCACCAGGTTGGAAAAGATCCACTGGATCATCAAGTCCAGTCATTCCTATCAGTCACTAAAGCAGCGCCTCAAAGTTTTAATCACTTGCTTCCTTGCAAACAGCTTTGCTGTTCAACTTGCCATCACGCTCTGTCCTTTCTCCTCCTGTCTCATAAGTGAGAGTCCAGAATCTGAAGTCAGCCACAGGTAGGCAGGAGCACATTGTTAAGGTCCCTTCCAACCCAAACCATTCTGTGATTTTATGTTTTACTGGATAATCCTGTAATAGAATTATAGAATCATAGACTCATAGAATCACCAGGTTGGAAGAGACCCACCAGATCATGGAATCCAACTACTCCTATCAAACACTAAACCATGTCCCTCAGGACCTTGTCCACCTGTGCCTTAAACACCTTCAGGGAAAGTGACTCCACCACCTCCCTGGGCAGCCTGTTCCAATGCCCAGTGACCCTTTCTGTGAAAAACTTTTTCCTAATGTCCAGCCTAAATGTCCCCTGGCGGAACTTGAGGCCATTTCCTCTCGTCCTGTCTCCTGTCACTGGCTGGATGGCCGGGCCCAGAGAGTGGTGGTAAATGGTGTTAAGTCCAGCTTGAGGCCAGTGACAAGTGGTGTTCCCCAGGGCTCAGTGCTAGGTCCAGTCCTGTTCAGTGTCTTCATCAATGACCTGGATGAGGGCATTGAGGGTACCCTTAGCAAGTTTGCAGATGACACAAAGCTGTGTGCAAGTGTCGATCTGCTGGAGGATAGGGAGGCTTTGCAGGGGGACCTGGACAGGCTGGAGCGCTGGGCGATGTCCAACGGCATGAGGTTTAACACAGCCAAATGGCGGGTCCTGCACTTGGGGCACAACAACCCTATGCAGAGCTACAGCCTGGGAGAAGCCTGGCTGGAAAACTGCTAGGAGGAGAGGGACCTGGGGGTGTTGGTCGACAGCCGACTGAACATGAGCCAGCAGTGTGCCCAGGTGGCCAAGAAGGCCAGTGGCATCCTGGCTTGTATCAGAAATGGTGTGACCAGCAGGTCCAGGGAGGTGATTCTCCCTCTGTATTCAGCACTGGTGAGGCCACTCCTTGAATATTGTGTCCAGTTGTGGGCCCCTCAGCACAAGAAGGATGTTGAGGCTCTGGAGCAAGTCTGGAGAAGAGCAACGAGGCTGGTGAAGGGGCTGGAGAACAGACCCTATGAGGAGCGTCTGAGAGAGTTGGGGTTGTTTAGCCTGGAGAAGAGGAGGCTGAGAGGAGACCTCATTACTCTCTACAAGTACCTGAAAGGTGGTTGTGGAGAGGAGGGAGCTGGCCTCTTCTCCCAAGTGACAGGGGACAGGACGAGAGGGAATGGCCTCAAGCTCCGCCAGGGGAGATTTAGGCTGGAGATTAGGAGGAGGTTTTTCACACAGAGGGTCATTGGGCATTGGAATAGGCTGCCCAGGGAGGTGGTTGATTCCCCTTCCCTGGAGGTGTTTAAGACACAGGTGGATGAGGTCTTGAGGGACTTGGTTTAGTGTTAGATAGGAATGGTTGGACTAGAAGATCCGATGGGTCCCTTCCAACCTGGTTGTTCTGTGATTCTGTGATTCTGTCACTTGGGAGAAGAGGCCATCACCCTCCTCTCTACAACTTCCTTTCAGGTAGTTATAGGGAGCAATTACGTCTCCTGTCAGCCTCCTCTTCTCATAGAATTATTTGTTTGACCTTTGAGATCATGAGTCCAACCATACCTGTTGAACCCAGACCCCTGAGCATCCTCATCTCATGCAGAAGGACAAAGCTCAACTGATAACGAAACCTGCAGGTTTTTTTTTCCTTTTAGGATATTTATAACCACTGTGAGAAATTTTCTCTTGCTTTGCATGTCAAATAGGTGGAAATATCTATTCCTGCTGTTAAATTCCATCCACAGATAAGTACAGTATGAATATATTCTTCCACCTTTGAATTGCTCATAAAGGAGAGAGTGTGGTCTAATTCTCTGCTTACTAAAACAAGTGTCAGGAAGGACACGACCTAATAATCTTGCTTTCTGTTTTCCATCTACATGAAGCCTTTCAGCTTTGTGGGTGTTTCTTAAAACCAGTGATTTTCGCCACTGATCCCAGAATTTCCGTAATTTCAGTAGTCACTGAAGAGGGCAATGAAGTATGTGTGTGTGTGTTGTAATTATGCAAATAACATCTCCTAGGTAAAGAATCAAAGTTTCTGATATTGATAAGGTTTTAAAAGCCCCTTTGGTTAAGCTCTGGATATGTCAGTGGACGTTACAGTCATAGAATTATAGAATGGTTTGGGTTGGAAGGGACCTTAAAGATCATCCAGTTCCAACCTCTCTATAGTGAGTAGGGACATATTGAACTCAAACAGGCTGCTCAGAGCTCCATCCAATCTGATTTTGAACATCTCCAGGGCTGGAGCATCTACCACCCATCTGGGCAACCTGTGCCATTCTTTCGCCACCCCCAGCATTTAAGAGAAGATTCATAGAATCATAGAACAATCATGTTGGACCCACTGGATCACTGAGTCCAACCATTCCTTAAACCATGTCCCTCAGCACCTCGTCCACCTGTGCCTTAAACCACTCCAAGAAATGTGACTCAATCACCTCTCTGGGCAGCCTCTGACAGTGCCTAATGACCCTTTCTGTGAAAATTTTTTCCTAATGTCCAGCCTAAATCTCCACTGGTGGAGCTTGAGGCCATTCCCTCTCATCCTGTCAAGGATGGGGCAAAGAATGAGATCAAATTATGTGTTGGTATTAAAGGCTGGTGTTTGCCCTGACGGGATTAACCTCTTGCCAAAATCAGCACCGACTCTGCTTCTCCCCTTCTCTTAAAGGAGTTGGGCATCACAGGCCTCCAAAGTGTCCACAACATGTATTTCTTTGCCTTAAAAACTCCAGTCCTCAGGTTTAACCAATTGGACACCCTCTGTTGACAGTCCGTGTCATCCTTACCCTGCAACAATCACTGCGCGATCAACAAAAATAACTCCCTTATTGAAGCTGAATCAAAACCGGTGAAGGGTGAACATCACAATCACAACCTTTCAGCCTGTGATGTGTGTGCAGTGACAAATTTTGTAGCCTCTGCTACTTGTTCTTCCTTTTAGAGACAACTTCCAAAGAGTAGGGTCGTCTGATCCTTGACTTTAAGGACATGTTAATAAGAAGTCCTTCCCTTCACTGCCTTCTCCACCATTCTTCTGCCTTCTTCTCTACATCGTTCATAAATCATGCTGCCTGGAGGAGAAAGACCTGGGGGTGCTGGTTGACAGTGACTGAACATGAGCCAGTAGTGGCCCAGTTAGCCAAGAAAGCCAATGGCATCTTGGCTTGGATCAGAAACGGTGTGGCCAGCAGGTCCAGGGAGGTTCTTCTCCCTCTGGACTCAGCATTGGTGAGACTGCTCCTTGAATCCTGTGTGCAGTTCTGGGCCCCTCACCACAAGAAGGATGTTGAGGCTCTGGAGCAAGTCCAGAGAAGAACAACAAAGCTGGTGAAAGGACTGGAGAACCTTATGAGGAACGTCTGAGAGAGCTGGGGGTGTTTATCCTGGAGAAGAGGAGGCTGAGAGGAGACCTCATTACTCTCTACAACTACCTGAAAGGAGGTTGTGGAGAGAAGGGAGCTGGGCTCTTCTCCCAAGTGGCAGGGTGCAGGACAAGAGGGAATGGCTTCAATCTACACCATGGGAGGTTCAGACTGGATTTCGGGGAAAAAAAATTAAAAAAACCACAGAAAAAGTCATTTGGCCCTGGCAGAGGCTGCTCAGGGTGGTGATTGACTCGCCTTCTCTGGACATACATAAAAGACAGGTAGACAAGGCACTCAGGGACATGGCTTAGTGTTTGATAGGAATGGTTGGACTCGATCCAAGAGGTCTTTTCCAACCTGGTCATTCTATGATATTCTGACTTTTGCCAGGACTTCTGCATGATGATCACATAAGGTTTTGAGATAGAAACGGTTGTATTTCTCCCTGGTTTTCACCATGCTTGTATTTCCTCCCAGCGCGTAGGACTTTCCAAACCCGTCTCTCAGGCAGCCAAGCAATCGTTGCTTAATGTGCATCCTCTAATAATGACTGAAATTCATTTCTTAGAAATGACACCGAAATAATTAATACAGCCCTCTTGGGCTGCGTGTGAGAGAAGCCATTTGAGGATGTGGAGATATTAAAGTGTCACTGTCCTTCTCCCCACATGCGAAATGTTATCAGGAGTTCATAACCGTCTTGCTTTATTACGGACGTATTAAAATGAATGTTTTGCACATCTGAATAAAGAACCTATTAACGGCATTTCCTTGATTTAAGAAATGGCTCCAATATGCGAACGCAACCCATTCCGATGAATAAATTTAGCGCTTTAATGCTATTTATTTACTCCACACTGTAAAATGTAATAAGATAAATAATGGGTCCCACAGGGGCGTGGGTTACATTGGTGATCATCCTCTCAGCAGGCAGATGAACACAGCTCGAGTAAAGAAATAATGATCAAAATTCACTGTGCTCCCTGGGATGCCATTTATACACCTGAATCTAATAAAGAAAGAATTACAATGCTTAACTACGTGCTTAGCGCTGGGATCTGAATGTAATGAGACCGGCACTGAGGAATGTGCAGCCCAACGATTGAAATCACAGTTGAGGTGTGGATGGTGACAACTGCAGGTGCTCTGATGCCACCTCAGTGCTGGATTTTCTGCAAAGGGATCTGAACAGGCTGGACTGCTGGGCTGAGACCAATGGGATGAGGTTTAACATAGCCAAATGCCGGGTCCTGCACTTGGGGCACAACAACCCTATGCAGCTACACACTAGGGGAAGAGTGGCTGGAAAGCTTCCTGGAGGAGAGGGACCTGGGGGTGTTGGTTGACAGCAACTGACCATGAGCCAGCAGTGTGCCCAGGTGGCCAAGAAGGCCAATGGCACCTTGGCCTGTATCAGAAACAGTGTGACCAGCAGGTCCAGGGAGGTTCTTCTCCCTCTGTACTCGGCACTGGTGAGACTGCTCCTTGAATCCTGTGTTCAGTTGTGGGCCCCTCACCACAAGAAGGATGTTGAGGCTCTGGAGCAAGTCCAGAGAAGAGCAACGAAGCTGGTGAAGGGGCTGGAGAATGGGCCTTATAAGGAACAGCTGAAAGAGCTGGGGTTGTTTATCCTGGAGAAGAGGAGGCTGAGAGGAAAACTCATTGCTTTGTACAACTACCTAAAAGGAGGTTGTAGAGAGGAGGGAGCTGGGCTCTTCTCCCAAGTGACAGGGGACAGGACAAGAGGGAATGGCCTCAAGCTCCACCAGGGGAGGTTTAGCCTGAACATTAGGAAATAATTTTTCACAGAAAGGGTCATTAGGCAATGGAACAGGCTGCCCAGGGAGGTGGTTCACTCGCCTTCCCTGGATGTGTTTAAGGGACGGGTTGACAAGGTGCTGAGGGACATGGTTTAGTGTTTGATAGGAATGGTTGGACTCGATGACCCGGTGGGTCTCTTCCAACCTGGTGATTCTGTGATTCTCTGACTTTAAACCTCTTGAAGGTGTTTGGAATTTCTGTCCAACATAATTCAGGACTGCGGTGATGATGAGTGTACATGAATCATAGAATCATGGAATCATAGAATCATCAAATCATTGAATGATTCACAGAGATCGTGAGATCAGATCGCAGAGAGATGGCAGCTACCACCGCAGCAGTTGCACTTTTTCTGGTTGTACACTTGATTTTCACAATGGATTTTTCTATAAAAGAAAGTATTTAAGAACTTTATACTCAGTGTAGGGTTTACACCCAAAGTCACAAGGAAAAAAATACATGTAAAAGACAGCAAATAATTTTTTAGGATCACAAATCAGATAGTGTTGGTGTAGTCTAGACGTGCTTTGGGCATAAAAATAATAACAGCCTGTCTGGAGAGTCTTCTATCTCTTTCTGTATCAAGCATTTGAAAAACACAAACGTGAATAACAGCGTAAAATGATAAAATGACAAAGGCATGATTTGTACTTCGGTGTTTATGTGCTTCTTAAGCTGTCAGTAATACAATGTATCCTGTGTTTTAAAGATAAAATGCATTTATTTGTAACCATGGGTCTTGCAGATTAACTCCTCCTGGAGTTTTCTGCTTTCCATCTCCTCCAGGAGTAAAGAATTCTATCCCCAGTTATTTCTGTCTCTGTGAGCTTTGTTCCTACATCTGTTTCTCCACGATGTTGTTCTGCCTGTTCTGAGTCAGTGGGTATATTCAGTCATGGGGAATAATCCTGGGCTAGAACACACAGGATCATAGAATCCCTAGGTTGGAGAAGACCTTTGAGATCAAGTCCAACCATATCTGTCCACTACTAAATCAGATCCCTGAGCACTTCATCTATCAATCTTTCGAACACCTCCAGGGATGGGGACTCCACCACCTCTCTGTGCAGCCTCTGCCAGGGCCTGAGGACCCTTTCTGTGAAGAATTTTTTCCCTAATGTCTAATCTGAACCTCCCCTGGAGTAACTTGAGACCATTTCCTCTCATCCTTTGACCTGTCACTTGGGTGAAGAGACCTGCACCCACGTTTCTAGAACCTCCTTTCAGAGAGTTGTAGAGAGCAATGAGGTCTCCCTTCAGCCTCCTCTTCTCCAGGCTAAATACCCCCAGCTCCCTCAGTTACTTCTCATAAGTCTCATTTTCCAGCCTCTTCCCCAGCTTTGTGGCTCTTCTCTGGACGCACTCCAGGACCTCAATGTCTTCCTTATAGTGAGGGACCCAAAATGGAACACAGTAAATGTTCACAGAACAAAGAAATAGAACTTCTCTGTGTCTCACAGTAATTTTTTCTCTCTCAGGCTAAGGGGACATGATAAAGACGGCTTTAAATTGGGAGGGGCAAGATCTAGATTAGACATTAGGAAGAAATTCTTCCCTACGAGTGTGATGAGGCCCTGGTCCCGGTTGCCCAGGGAGGTTGTGGCTGCCCTATCCCTGGAGATATTCAAGACTAGGTTTGATGAGGCCTTGAGCAGGTGAGAGGTGAGCAGGTGAGAGGTGTCCCTGCTCATGGCAGGAGGATTGGAACTGGATGATCTTTTTTTCCCTTCCAACCCAAACCAGTTCTGCTTCTAAAGAGTCCAGATGCCCTCTGATGTTGGTGTGGGGTCTGTAAGGTGCTAACACTTTTTACCTTGTGGCTAAGCCACCATCGAGCATCCCAGGAGGATCTGGTGGGATTGCATCTCATCAGTTTATAGAAGACACAGAGTGGAGAAAGACCAGAAAATTAGGACTAGTAAAAAGTGAGGCACCGCGACCCAATTTCCTGTTGGTTGAAATGGTTTTGTTTTCAGGTGCATGTGTTTTGTTTTCTGCAAAATATCAGCTTTTCATGGAGAAGAGGAGGCTGAGAGGAGACCTCATTACTCTCTACAACTACCTGAAAGGAGGTTGTAGAGAGGAGGGAGCTGGGCTCTTCTCCCAAGTGACAGGGGACAGGACAAGAGGGAATGGCCTCAAGCTCCACCAGGGGAGATTTAGGTTGGAGATTAGGAGAAAGTATTTCCCAGAAAGGGTGATTGGGCACTGGAACAGGCTGCCCAGGGAGGTGGTTGATTCACCGTCCCTGGAGGTGTTTAAGGGAAGGGTAGACGAGGTGCTGAGGGACATGGTTTAGTGTTTGATAGGAATGGTTGGACTCGATGATCTGATGGGTCTCTTCCAACCTGGTGGTTCTATGATTCTATGAGTCTATGAAAATGGGTTCTTCTAATGAAAATAAAAAGATTTAGGAGAGAATTAATTCCAGAGAACAATCGGAAAGATGATTTGTGGCCACCTTTAGTCATCGAATCCCGTTGACTACATCCAGGCTCACACAGCAGATGCGCTGAATGAGGCTGGGGCTGCTTTTGATCTTGGCCTTCTTCCAAGCAGGCATTAAAAAATGAATATAATTTACATATCATTCAAGACGGTTGGAATTCCCAGTTTTATAGGAGGAGATGTGTCTTCTCTTTAGTTTCATTTTTTCATTCTGGTTAAATAAACCCTCTCCCCGTGCAGGAGAATAAAGCTTTCTGTGTGCTCTGCTATGCAGGAGCTATTTCACAGCAGCTCTTTGCGCGGCGTGTGAAAGGCATCGTGCAGGAATAACCTCAATTGGTTATTTTTAGGAGGGGGAGGATGGCATCAGCGAAACCACTGGAGAGATTTCTTCTGCCACGTTATGCGCAGCTCGGAATAAAAGCAGCCAGTTGCTGCCTAATGAAAAGAGAAATTGGAAGCCCCGTGCAGGCTGATTACCGTCACACAGACGCTTTTGCCAGGATTTCCACCTTCCCGGGCAAAACGTGTTCTCTTTTTCTCTACAGAAAGGCCAATGCTGCAGGAATAATTTGGAAAGGAGGAGGGGGAGGGGGACAATCAACTGCTGGATTAAGTAAATTGGTTGAGGGACATTGAAGGCTTCCCTAATGATACATCTCTGGATGCTGGATATTTTGGGAAGTGCAGATTGGAGTGAACTCTAATTGCTCCTTGAGAGTGAGGTTGATTTCTGTGTCCGTGCATCACTCTCATTTATGGAATCACGTAACTCTGCAGCCCTGTTGTACTTTAGGTAGGACAATGGGATACAAAGAGAGTTCTCACTGATGAGACCGCTCCTGGAATCCTGTGTTCAGTTCTCGGCCCCTCACCACAAGAAGGATGTTGAGGCTCTGGAGCGAGTCCAGAGAAGAGCCACGAAGCTGGTGAAGGGGCTGGAGAACAGACCTTATGAAGAGCAGCTGAGAGAGCTGGGGGTGTTTAGCCTGGAGAAGAGGAGGCTGAGAAGAGACCTCATTGCTCTCTCCAACTCCCTGAAAGGAGGTTGTAGAGAGGAGGGAGCTGGGCTCTTCTCCCAAGTGACAGGGGACAGGACAAGAGGGAATGGCCTCAAGCTCCACCAGGGGAGATTTAGGCTGGACATTAGGGGGAAGTTTTTCACGGAAAGGGTCATTGGTCCCTGTCAGAGGCTGCCCAGGGAGGTGGTTGATTCACCCTCCCTGGAGGTGTTTAAGGCACGGGTAGACGAGGTTCTGAGGGACATGGTTTAGTGTTTGATAGGACTGATTTGACTCGATGATCCGATGGGTCTCTTCCAGCCTGGTGATTCAATGATTCTATGATTCTATGACACATCTCTGGTTGCTGGATGTTTTGAGAGGTGCAGATTGAGCAAACTTTAATCACTCCTTGAAAGTGAAGTTGATTTCTGTGTCTCTGCATCTCTCTCATTTATGGAATCGCATAACTCTGCAGCCCTTGTGTCTTCTAGGAAGGACAATGGGATACAAAGAGAGTTCTTGCTGGTGAGACCGCTCCTTGAATCCTGTGTTCAGTTGTGGGCCCCTCAGCACAAGAAGGATGTTGAAGCTCTGGAGCGAGTGCAGAGAAGAACAACGAAGCTGGTGAAGGGGCTGGAGAACAAGCCTTATAAGGAACATCTGAGAGAGCTGGGGGTGTTTAGCCTGGAGAAGAGGAGGCTGAGGGGAGACCTCATTGCTCTCTCCAACTCCCTGAAAGGAGGTTGTAGAGAGGAGGGAACTGGGCTTTTCTCCCAAGTGAGAGGGGACAGGACAAGAGGCAGTGGCCTAAAGCTGCACTAATGGAGGCTCAGACTGGATTTCACGAAAAAAAAATTCACAGACAGGGTCATCAGGCATTGGCAGAGGCTGACCAGGGAGGCATTGGAGTCCCTGTCCCTGGAAGTATTTAAAAGACATGCAGATGAGGTGCTGAGGGACATGGTTTAGTGTTTGATAGGAATGGTTGGACTCAATGATCCAGTGGGTCTTTTCCAACCTAGTGATTCTATGATTCTCTGATTCCATTATTAGGCATCTCTGATAGTCCTTTAAGGCTTCCATCACATGTGTTTCTCCTGTATCCCAATTAAATCCTTAACAAAGTTTTATTGTAGTCATTTATAATCGCACCCAAAAGGAAAGGTGGTCTCATTGGGCGTTTGTGTCTTTTTAGGATTAGCTCTGTGTTTCGTTCTTGCTGGTTTAACTGGGGCCACAAGCAAGAAGTGTGTGTGGAGTGTGCTCTACACTTCAGAAAAATAGAAACAGTTTGATTTCCTAGCTTTGCCTGCTCAGATCTGCACAAGGTGGAAATACGTCAAAGGTCAAAGATTGATGTCAGAAAAAGGGGAAGCAATTTTGGCCTTTATACGATTTTCTGCTTTCACTCGTTCCCGAAAGTTAGTTTCTCCTTCCTTTAATAATGCTGTTTATTACTGACGATGGGTTACAGACCTCCAAAAAATAAAACCAGGAAGCAAATGAAAACTTACTTTTTAACAACTTGGCTGAATTGCACCTTTTTTGTTCTGCTCCTGGCAAGAAAGAAATTGGGAAAGTCTAACTGTGACCAGTGAACCACGATGGGAAAGCTGAGGGTTTGCTACATTTTTTCCAAAATATTAATTGATGTCTTTCCATGGGTGAGAAGCATCTCATTGTCTTGCAGAACTGGGGTTTTTTGTGACATAGAATAACCAGGTTAGAAGAGACCCACCGGATCATCGAGTTGTGAAGATAAACGTGTCTCTGGGTTTGTTTTGAGATGGTCTTGGGATCATTCAAGCAGAATATTTAGCAATTGGACCTAAAGCCTGTCCAAATCTTCAAGTAGTTTTCCATTTAATCTCTTGAGCATTGAGTCTTCCAAATGAAATGAACTCTCAATGGATTGAGAGTAGCCTTAAAGAGAAGAACTCGGGGGTGATGGTGGAAGAGAAGCTCAACATGAGCTGCTAATGTGTGCTCGAAGCCCAGAAAGCCAAACTCTGCCTGTGGTTGGGGTCTTGGATGATCTTTAAGGTCTCTTCTAACCCAAACCGTGCAGTGATTCTATTTGCTAATAGGGCAAAGACACTGGTTTCAGTCCACGCTCTTCAGAAGAACAAGATGCAGTCAGGACTTTGCTGGGATCACCTTTACGCTTCGCTGCTGGGAAGAAAAAAACATTTGTCTAGAATTATGAGGAAAACATGCCCTCAATCTCGCAGTGAACATCATGTTGTGAGAGATGCATGTGTGGGATGTAATGTGCAGCAGAAGAAAACAAAGTACTTGGGTGGAAAAAACATCCTGCAGACTTTGAAGCATTAGATGAGAAGTATTTGGTCCGGGAATTATATCACCTTATACAGATTTTTTTAATACAAAACTTCTGTGGGCTTTGAATAGATTTTTGATGAGTGTTCCTGTCGGCAGAACACATAATCCTTAAAACCTGCTGGTATTTGCTCTAAAGTCTTTCTAATTTCCTGATCAATGAGGCATCAGAACATTTTGCATTTGTACATGTGTTAAAACATGTACAGATTAGCAAGTTTAGTATCTTTTTCGCTGCAGATCAAGGGCTGCGAGCTCTGCGCAAACCATATGTTGTAGCCGAGGAGGGTGAGCAGGGGTGGCAGGTTGCAGAAAGGAGCAGTTGAGTTGATCAGATCGCTTTGTAGGAAGACATCTGCTCCTCTTCAGTAACGCAGCTTTTCACCCAGTACCCGATCTTCTGGTACCTTCATGAATTAAGCATTTCCATGCCTTTTAGCCCTGTGTTTAAGTTTTAATTTGAATCGCGTAGGATCACAGGGTTGGAAGAGACCTTTGAGATCATCAAGCACGACTGTACCTGCTCACTACTAAACCAGATCCCTGAACACCTCATCTCCCTGTCTTTCTGTTGCCTCCAGTGAGGGTGAATCAACCACCTCCTTGGGCAGCCTCTGCCAGGGCCTGAGAACCCTTTCAGGGAAGAAACTTTTCCTGATGTATAATCTGAACCTTCCCTGGCACAGCTTGAGGCCATTCCCTCTCGTTCTGTCTATCTCCTCTCACTTGGGAGAAGAGACCAACACCCACCTCTCTACAACCTTCTTTCAGGGAGTTGTAGATAGTGATAAGGTTTTCCTCAGCCTCATCTTCTCTTGGCTAAACAACCTCGGGTCACTCAGCTGCCTCTTGTAAGACTTGTTCTCCAGTCCCTTCACCAGCTTCGCTTCTCTTCTCTGGACATGCTCCAGGACCTCAGTGTCTTTGTTGTGGTTTGTAATATATCGTGGGACCTGTGAGTGCTTTTCAGTTTTGAAATCAATCTCTGAATTCCTGCGTGTATCTTGCTTAGACCTTCCCCTCATGATGATGGATGTTAACTAAATAAGCTGCCATCTGTAGGAAAATCATCGTGTGCTATTGATTTTATATACCTTTTTTTTTTCCCTGAAATATTTCACTTGGTTGGAGAAATTGTAATTTCAATACCTATTTACTTTTGGATATTAAAGTCTTCCCAAGCTCTGATTGTACAGGGGAGCTGGATCAAATGAGTCAATACTTGCAGGTATGCATGAGCGTAGCTACCAGTGGCAGTTCCTGATGTGCACCAGGACCTGGAGGTGTTGGTTGTTAGCAGCTGAACAGGAACCAGCAGTGGCCCAGCTTGCCAAGAAGACCAACTGCATCTTGGCTTGAATCAGAAAGGGCATGACTAGCAGGATCAGGGAAGGGATAGAATCATAGAATCACCAGGTTAGAAGAGACCCACCAGATCATCAAGTCCAACCATCCCCACCAGTCTCTAAACCATGTCCCTTAGTACCTCATCCACCTGCACCTAAAACACCTCCAGGCAAGGTGAGTCAACCACCTCCCTGGGCAACCCCTTCCATTGCCTAATGACCCTTTCAGTGAAGAATTTTTTCCTTATGTAAAGCCTGAACCTCCCCTGGTGGAGCTTGAGGCCATTCCCTCTTAATCTGTCCCCTGTCACTAGGGGCCAGCATCCTCCTCTCCACAACTTCCTTTCAGGTACTTATAGAGAGCAATGAGGTCTCCTCTCAGCCTCCTCTTCTCCAGGATAAACAACCCCAGCTCACTCAGCCGTTCCTCACAAGGCCTGTTCTCCAGCCCTTTCACCAGCTTTGTTGCTCTTCTCTGCACTCTCTCCAGAGCCTCAACATCCTTCTTGTGGTGAGGGGCCCAGAATTGCACACAGTATTCAAGGAGCGGCCTCACCAGTGCTGAGTACAGAGGGAGAAGAACCTCCCTGGACCTGCTGGTCACACCGTTTCTTGTCCAAGCCAAGATGCCATTGGCCTTCTTGGCCACCTGGGCACACTGCTGGCTCATGTTCAGTCACTGTCAACCAACACCCCCAGGTCCCTCTCCTCCAGGCAGATTTCTAGAAAGACTTCTCCCAGTCTGTAGCTCTGCATAGGGTTGTTGTGCCCCAAGTGCAGGACTCGCCATTTAGCCATGTTAAACCTCATACCGTTGGTCTCAGCCCATGGATCCAGCCTGTTTAGGTCCCTTTGCAGAGCCTCCCTACCCTCCAGCAGATCCACACTTCCACCCAGCTTAGTATTTTCTGCAAACTTGCTAAGGGAGCACTTGATGCCTTCATCCAAGTCATTGATAAAGACATTGAACAGGGCTGGACTCAGCACTGAAACAGATGATCTCAAAGTTCTTTTCCAACCTAGTAATTCTATGATTCTGGTAGATGATCTTGTTTTAACTGCCCTTGAAAAGCTATACCAAGCGATTGCTTTGTCATTGTTTTCTCTTAGCTTTAATTGATGCACTTCAGTTTCAGTGTGATGTGAACAGAGTGAAATGTGATGATGCAAATGTGAATCCGCCCGATTAGTATGAATCAAGAACTTTACTGAGACAAGACATTTAAATGTTAATGCTGAGGGAGTGTAACTGTTTTGACTTGTGTAGCTTTGAGGTTCAGTTTCCTTGCAGATGTTTTCCTCCCTTTCTGGTTTGCTGTAATAGTCCATAAAAAGAAAAGGATTTTCATTTGTTGAGTCATGCCAAACTCTTCGTTGCTGAAGTGAAATCCAGAGTGAGGAGCTGAGTCTTGAAACCTTCCTTAAGGGTAAATCAAGGTGGTTTCTTCTCCCAAGTAACAAGCGATACGACAAGAGGAAACCATCTCATGTGGCACCAGGGGAGTTTCAGATTAGATATTACAGAAAAATTCTTAACTGAAAGAGTGGTGGAGCACCGGAAGAGGCTGCCCAGGGAAGTGGTGGAGTTCCCATCGCTGGAGTTGTTAAATAAATGTGTAGATGTGGTGCTTCAGGACATGGTTTAGTAGGCACAGTGGTGGCATGTTGACAGTTGGACTTGATGATCTTAGAGGTCTGTTCTAATCTTAATGATTCTATGATTCTCTAAAGAAGGTGATGAGATCTCTGCTAAGACCCTCCTATGAAATGGAAGCTGTCATCAGTTTCCTCCTTCCTAATGTTGGAAACTTACTCAGGAATTTCCTCTGCTGGCTGCTCAGAAAGAGGAATCGTCTTTGTGCTTTGGGCTTTAGCTGTGGCTCCTCAGGCATAATACCTGAAACGGAGGCTCTGCAAAGAGGTGCTCAAAATCATCATGCTAAAATCTTTGGGGAGCTGCAGGATTGGGAAGCCTTTACTTTTCCAAAACGCTCGAAAAACACGGAAGAATGGGATGGGAGCAGTAATGCAGAAAAATTCTGGTGGATGCCTAGTTCCACATGAAGCAATGTGAGCTTGCAGTCCAGAGGGCCAACTGTGCCATGGACTGAATCTAAACCAGTGTAACCTGCAGGGCAGAGAAGGGGATTCTCCCTCTCTACTCTGCTATCTCAAAACCTTACCTGGAGCCCTGTATTCAGGTCTGGAGTCCTCAGCACAGGAAGGATGTGGATCTGTTAGAGTAACTCTGGAATAGGCCATGAAGATGATCTGAGGGCTGGAGCATCTCTGCTAGGATGTCAGGCTGAGAAAGTTGGGATTGTTCTGCCTGGAGAAGAGAAGGCTCCAGGGAGATCTTAGAGCAGCTTCCAGTACTTGAAGGGGCTCCGGGAAAGCTGGGGAGGGAGTTGCCTTTGGCTACTGTTTGATTGAATTTGTATTTCAGTGACCTGGTTGAAGGAATTGAGTGTACCCTTAGCAAGTTTGCAGATGACACTAAGCTAGGTTTAAGTGTCGATCTGCTGGAGGGTAGGGAGGCTCTGCAAAGGGATCTGAGCAGGCGGGAGCGCTGGGCTGAGTCCAGTGGCATGAGGTTTAACACAGCCAAATGCTGGATCCTGCAGTTGGGGCACAACAACCCTCTGAAGAGCTACAGACTGGGAGAGGTCTGACTGGAAAGCTGCTTGGAGGAGAAGGACCTGGGGGTGTTGGTCAACAGCCGACTGAACATGAGCCAGCAGTGTGTCCAGGTGGCCAAGAAGGCCAAGGGCGTCTTGGCCTGTATCAGAAATGGTGTGACCAGCAGGTCCAGGGAGGTACTTGGCACTGGTGAGACTGCTCCTTGAATCCTGTGTTCAGTTGTGGACCCCTCACCACAAGAAGGATGTTGAGGCTCTGGAGCAAGTCCAGAGAAGAGCAATGAAGCTGGTGAAGGGGCTGGAGAACAGGTCCTATGAAGAACAGCTGAGAGAGCTGGGGTTGTTTAGCCTGGAGAAGAGGAGGCTGAGGGGAGACCTCATTACTCCCTCCAGCTCCCTGAAAGGAAGTTGTAGAGAGGAGGGAGCTGGGCTCTTCTCCCAAGGGACAGGGGACAAGACAAGAGGGAATGGCCTCAAACTCTGCCAGGGGAGATTTAGGCTGGACATCAGGAGGAAGTTTTTGAGGGAAAGGGTCATTGGGCATTGGCAGAGGCTGCCCAGGGAGGTGGTTGATTCACCTTCCCTGGAGGGGTTTAAGGGACGGGTGGACAAGGTGCTGAGGGACATGGTTTAGTGTTTGATAGGAATGGTTGGACTTGATGATCTGGTGAGTCTCTTCCAACCTGGTTGTTCTATGATTCTGTGATAATTTTGCTTTATATTTACCAGCTCATGGTAGAATGAACTTGGAGTCAGATCCTCATTTAGTTGAAAGAAATGCACCTCCATGGTATTAAACAGGTTTAAGGCAGTGGATGCTTTGGCCTGGGGATGTTTAAGAAGCTCCATGTTGGACCAGGTTCTGAGCTGCTTTACAGTGAGTAGGAAATGGGGAATGTGGTTGAGTTCGAGAGAAGAGGCTTATTCCAGCCTGGCTTTGTTCTTCATACCTACTTTTCCTAATGTAGAACAGAATGGAAATAAATGAACGTGTCAGCAAATAGGAGGCTCCCAGGAGAAGAAATAGTTGATATCACTTTCCAATGCATTCTTTCATGTTCAGCAGGTAGATGCAGCGTCTCCTGTAGGTGTTTGGTGTTTGGGCCTTGTGAAGAAAACATTTCCATGAAGAATAATAGATCAAGGGATGTTTTCAAAGTCAGCACTTCCACCAAAACCTTTCAACCTGCTGGTTCATTTTCTGCACACCGTGACCCTCTTGAATGTCATCTACTCTTTTCTGATTGCAAAGCCTCTCTCTCCGCCTCTTTCCCTTGTGCATCTCCTCTCTTCTGAGCTCTCCTTTCTTCCTTTGTGAGCCTTCCCTCCTCCTCCTCTGACTGCTCATTCCAGCTGACACCTTTTGTTAGTGTTATCAGACAGATTAGAGGACGAAGATTCATGGGGGAACTGGTGCAAATTCTTCTGGGTCAACAGGTTTGTTGCTGATGATTGTGGTCTTTGGTTACTCAATATAACCAAGATCGACCGATATAAATTTTGTGGCTAAGCTTGAGTTTGAGTTTGTGGAGGTTTAACTAGCTGAGTACTGAGTTTGAAGGAAATAGGAATTTGGAAGAAAGAAGAGAAGAAGAAAAGAAGAAGAAAAAAGAAACTTCCTTAGGAGGAAGTTTTTCACACAGAGGGTCATTGGGCATTGGAACAGACTGCCCAGGGAGGTGGTTGATTCACCTTCCCTGGAGGTGTTTAAGGCACGGGTGGACAAGGGCCTTAGGGTCATGGTTTAGTGTTTGATAGGAATGGTTGGACTCGATGATCCGATGGGTCTCTTCCAACCTGGTTGTTCTATGATTCTATGAAGAATTGGTGGTTGTGTTATTTCCCCCAAATTTTATGCCTCTTAGGTTTTCAATGGATGATCTTTCTGGGCAAATAATGGGCAAGAAAATTATTAGAATGGTCAAGCAGATATTTGAAATTTTGGTAGGGGAGTTCTGTCGGCACCAGCTTGGCTTGTGATTCTTTCTAACTCTTGCAAGTAATCTGGCCACCTTGTACCATGTCCGTACTGGGAGATGCCACTGGGTTGTTTGCATCATCTGATTTTGTACCCTTCCTGCATGTCCCTCTTCTGATGTAAAAGAGACTTCGCTGAGACTTTGATCACCCTGCTCCAGTGGGAGGTGTCCCTGCCCATGGCAGAGGGGTTGGAACTGGATGATCTTCAAGGTCCCTTCCAACCCAAAGCAAAATTCCTTGGAAATACCAAACTGGTGACTGGATTTGTTCCAGGCACACATGGGATCTTCTCACATGGAGACCAAGCTGAGAGTCAGCTCTCCTGTGCTCTTGTTTCCCAGGTGGTCAGCAGCACAACTCTCTGATGCTGTGGACTTGCACAATGCCTAGAGCTTCTTGGAAGTTGCTGTAGATGCCATGGAAGATGCCAAATGCACAGGCTGTCACATCTGGGTTGTAGGAAGCCTGAAGTAACAAGGAGAATTTGAATGGGTTGGACTGCTGTGTTTTGTGACCTTTGCAGTACTGTAGCTGCACAAGAAGTGTATTGTAGGAAGTGGGTTTATTCTCTTGAGAGAAAACAAAAGCCAGGTGTTTGGTTTCCAGTGAGCTGGAGAGTAGAGAAGATTATGGTTGGACTCGATGATCCGGTGGGTCTCTTCCAACCTGGTGATTCTATGATTCTATGATTCTATGATGTTTCTGTCCCTCCTCAGTGGTTGTCTGTATGTCTTCACCGCAGTTGTTTAAATGAACATCCCTTGATCTAACGCTACAGGTGAAGAATTTGACTTTACATCTTTAATATAAACTCAGTTTTTTTGAGTGAAGCTTTTTGATGGAAGTTGAGACCAGCTCTGCTCTTCACTCCTAACGGAGTAAACCTTGTAAAATATGCACGTGTAGGATGTTAGTGTGAAACAAAGACATTACAACTCAGGTCTCGGTTGTTCAAACCAAGATAATCTGTGCTGTGGATGTCTCTGTTTATGTGTTCTAATGTGTTTCATTACTGAAACCTTTCTTTTTAGCCAGAAAAAGAAGAATCAAATCTTTTTTGTTTTATCACTCCGTTCTCTACAGCTTAAAAAAAAAAATAAGGCTGTTGCGAATAGCATTTATTTTGCCCTATCAACGAATGTCTGTGGACTGGAGGAATTGGATAAAGCTGTTCACACTCTGTTCACACTTTCATGGCTTGGAATTCAATGTGTGAATCAAGTCCTATAATCCAATAGTGGCGTCTTCAGGCAACAGTGCGATTTAATAATAGCCCTCAACCAAGTAGGCTTGTGTTAGGTCTGTGCCGTCATTAACCTCCACGAGCGATTTTGCAGAGAAACCAGGCTGTGTTTATCTTGTCTGCTGCATTTGTTTCATGTGTCCATGTTGCTGGGCTTAATAATATCTCGGAGACTCCTGCAGGAGAGAGACGAGGTTTGAAAAGGGAAAGAAGAAAGGGTGGGCAACAGCAAAACAATCTCCCTGTGTGTTTTACTCCGAGTCCCAGTGGATTAGCTCTAGTCGTTTGCATTAGCAATGACAGTTCAGAGATGATTACTCGTCCCCAGAGACCGGCAGGGAGAGAAATGATGCTCCATTATGTTGCTCGTTATTATTCTCCGTGCTAAGTGGCGCAGTGACTGGGGAGCCAAAGGCCAGAGTTGAGCGGTGGTTTTAAGCTAATAAAGTTGTACCAAGCAGGAGATGGGATTGTTAAAATGAAAGCTTTGTTCCAAGATGACTTAAAATACCTTTTTTTACCTCTTACTAAGCCGAGAATATGTATTGGCTCTGTTGGCTTTACTCGATTTGATGGAAAATGTTTACTTTCCCTTCTGTTAGTAGCACTGAAATTTTATATAGACGTTTTATATTTACTTTACATAGAAAGTCTCTAATGGCATCATGCTAGAGGATGTTTCCTGATTCAGATTTATGGTCGTCTTCTCTCCCTTTTATGTAAACCAAAATGATGGGGCAATAGAATCATAGAATCATAGAACAACCAGGTTGGAAGGGACCCATCGGATCTTCTAGTCCAACCATTCCTATCAACACTAAACCATGTCCCTTGGCACCTCATCCACTCATCCCTTAAACACCTCCAGGGAAGGTGACTCAACCACCTCCTTGGGCAGACTATTCCAATGCCCAGTGACCCTTTCTGTGAAAAACTTCCTCCTAATCTCTAGCCTAAATCTCCCCTGGTGGAGCTTGAGGCCATTCCCTCTTGTCCTGTCCCCTGTCACTTGGGAGAAGAGCCCATCACCCTCCTCTCTACAACCTCTTTTCAGGTAGTTGTAGAGAGTAATGAGGTCTCCTCTCAGCCTCCTCTTCTCCACGATAAACAACCTCAGCTCTCTCAGCCGCTCCTTATAGGTTCTGTTCTCCAGCCCCTTCACCAGCCTTGTCGCTCTTCTCTGGACTTGCTCCAGAGCCTCAACATCCTTGTGCTGAGGGGCCCAGAACCGAACATAGGATTCAAGGAGCGGCCTCACCAGTGCTGAGTCCAGAGGGAGAATCACCTCCCTGGACCTGCTGGTCACACCATTTCTGATCCAAGCCAGGATGCCATTGGCTTTCTTGGCCACCTGGGCACACTGCTGGCTCATGTTCAGTCGACTGTTGACCAACACCCCCAGGTCCCTCTCCTCCTGGCAGTTTTCCAACCAGGCTTCTCCCATTCTGTAGCTCTGCATCGGGTTGCTGTGCCCCAAGTGCACAAATAGCCAGGTTTGAGGACAGGCTTCTTTAAGAAAACTCATAAGAATCCTCTTACCTTAAGCAAACCAGAGGGAGCTTCTTCCTGGAGCCTTGTCTTCCCTTTGTGTTTACTCTTAGCATGGAAAGTCGGTTTCATGGTCTTAATTCCATCGTTCTCCCCAACGTCATCATACAATTGTTATGCTCGACCACCAAACTACCTGAAAAGATGTTGTGGAGAGGAGGGAGCTGGCCTCTTCTCCCGAGTGACAGGGGACAGGACAAGAGGGAATGGCCTCAAGCTCCACCAGGGGAGGGTCAGGCTGGACATTAAGAAAAAATTTTTTCAGAGAAAGGGTCATTGGGCCTTGGAACAGGCTGCCCTGGAAGTGGTTGATTCACCTTCCCTGGAGGGGTTTAAGGGACGGGTAGATGAGGTGCTGAGGGACGTGGTTTAGTGTTTGGACTTGATGATCCAATGGGTCTCTTCCAACCTGGTGATTCTATGATTCTATAAATGATTAGTAGTGTAAGTCATGTCAGATGTTGCAAAACTTCACAATTGTCAATAACATCTCTCTTCCACCTCAAAACCATTGAGAGTTTGGGTTGTTCGGCCTGAAGAAGACAGGACTGTGAGAACTTATAGCGGCCTTGCAGTTTTTGAAGGGGCTGCAGGAAAGCTGAGGAGGAGCTTTTCACAAGGACCTGTAGTGATGGGACAAAGAGAAATGGGATGAAATTGGAGGCAGAAGATCTAGACTAGACATTAGGAAGAAATTCTTCTTAATGAGGGTGGTGAGGCCCTGGAACAGGTTGCCCAGAGAAGTAGTGACTGCCCAATCCCTGGAGGTGTCCAAGGCCAGGTTGGATGGGGCCTTGAGCAACCTGATCCAGTGGGAGGTGTCCCTTCTATGGGACATGGGGGTTGGAACTGGATGAGCTTTAAGGTCCCTTCCAACCCAAACCATTCTATGATGCTATGATCCATTCTCTGATGTTTTGCTATTTTACTGGGTTTGGCGCTCTGGAAGGCAGCCTGTCTTTATTTACAAAGCTGAGAAGTTTATCCTAAAAGATAAAATGGCAAAAGCTTCAAAATTCTTTCCAACGCCTTTCACAAACAATTTCTGGAAGAATATTCTGCAACATCGACGGGTGTGAAAGTGAAATGTGCTCTCAATTTGTATCAGACAGTGACTGAGGTTGGAATGAGTGCTCTATATTTTGTTCTCTCTTCTAGCATTTACTTAAAGGAAATTATTACTCTATTAAATCTACGAACTCTTAGATTTTATTCTTTGCTCGCTGCAGGTAATGGAAGATATTGTTGCGGTTAAAATCTTTCTCTCGGTTTTTATAATGCAGCGTGTGCCAAGCTGCATCACGAAGGAATAAACACTCCTGATCTAACTCTTATCTGTGGTGCAGTTTACATGGTAAAACTCTGCTGCGGTGTTAAATGTTCTCATCTTTATTCATGGCCTGGGACGATTCAGCCTACATTGTGTGAATTATCGGATCAGGAGGATTTTCAAACCCTGTACGAGCCTACGCTTGTGTCTCGAATAAACAAGGGGGGTTGGTTTGAGGTCCAGATCATAGAATCATGGAACAGTTTGGGTTGGAAGGGACCTGAAAGATCGTCTAGTTCCAACTCCCCTGCTATGGGCAGGGACAACTCCCACTAAGTCAGGTGTCTCAAGGCCCCATCCAACCTGGTCTTGAACACCTCCAGGGATGGGGCAGCCACAACTTCCCTGGGCAACCTGTTCCAGTGCCTCACCATCCTCATGGTGAAGAAATTTTTATGTTTAGTCTAAATCTACCCTTCTCCAATTTATCCCCATTGCTCCTCATCCCGTCACTCCAAGCCCTTGTGAACAGTCCCTCCCCAGCTTTCTAGCAGCCCCTTCAGGTTCTGGAAGGTCCCTGTGAGGTCTCCTCAGAGCCTTCTCTTCTCCAGGCTGAACAAGCCTGACTCGCTAAGCCTTTCCTCGTATGGGAGGTGCTCCAACCACCAGTGCTGGTTCAATCGGGTTGCTTTTGGCTTCAATAATCACTGGCAAGTGCTGTGTTGAGAAGCAGCTCCAAGGTTTTGGATCCCCTAAAATGATGCTGCTTGTTGAGCGATGCTCTCAGATGCATTTCCAGCTGCTGAGCCAGTACCATTCATGTAAATTCCCTACCTGGAACCCTTACATCCCATGTAAAACCAGAACTGGGAAGGATTACAAGCTATCTCTGAATGCTTTTAATAGCAAGAGAGCCAGTAACTCACCTCTCTCAACTGTCCTAACAGTAATTACCGCATTAACATTCCTTCTGTTTGTTCATTCTTACAGTAAATTAAGAAGCGAAGATTTGGGACTCGTCTAACAAGTAACTCCACGAGGTTTGCAAATAGAGATGTGTCTTCCAAGAGTCATTTAGAGCTGTTATTTTAGAGCAGTTCTTTGCTGATGGAGACAAAATAGGCCATATAAGACCAATGCAGCCGTTATTTTCTTAATGTACTCCACTTTAAGGCATTTTAGGCTAGAATCACAGAAACCCTGAGTTTCTTCTAACTGTTTTTCTACATTAGCAGTGATTTTCATTGCTGCACCTATTACTTTGCTCCCTGGAAACAGAGATAAGGGCTGGGATGTGATATCAGTCTAGATTTAGACTCATTCTGCTGACTGCGATGGGCTGACTCGAGATCTTCGTTTTAATATTTCAGAGTGTATTTTTAGTCTTAGGAAAGCAGCTCTTTGCCTTTGGAAGGAAACTGTGCAACCTAAGCCTGGCTGCAGCCGCTGCATGTGACAGGGACACAGGTGGGACACAGGGATCCTTCTGCCACCCTTTCCTTTTTCCTTTCATCTGCATCAGAATTGAATCCTGTCACTACCCCTCTGCTCCTTTTCAGTGTTCATGGGCTTCCCCACTGCTCCTTGCAGTGTTCAGGTGTTAGCTTGGTCCAAAATAACAAGAGATGCCAGCACTGCAGATGCCCAAGTGACCTTCTTTCCAATCCCATCATGTTTATCAGCTCAGCTCTTCAGAGGGATCTGAACAGGTTGGACCACTGGGCTGAGACCGGTGGGATGATGTTTAATGAGGCCAAATACTGGGTCCAGCACTTGGAGCACAACAACCCTGGGCAGCTCCAGACTAGGAGAAGTTTGTCTGGAAAGCTGCCTGGAGGAGAAAGACTTGGGAGTGTTGGTTGAACAGGAGCCAGCGGTGGCCCAGGTGGCCAAGAAAGCCAATGGCATCTTGGCTTGGACCAGAAATGGTGTAGCCAGCAGGGTCAGGGAGGTTCTTCTCCCTCTGGACTCATCACTGGTGAGACCAGTCCTCAAATCCTGGGGCCAGTTCTGGGCCCCTCTCTTCCAGAAGGATGTTGAGGCTCTAGAGCAAGTCCAGTGAAGACCAATGAAGCTGTTGAGGGACTGGAGAACAAGTCTTACAAGGAGTGGCTAAGGGAACTGGGGTTGTTTAGCCTTGAGAAGAGGCGGCTGAGGGGAGGTCTCATTGCTCCCTACAACTATCTGAAAGGAGGTTATAGCAAGGTGGGTGTTGGTCTCTTCTCCCAAGGGACAGGTGATAGGACTAAGGGCAACAGCCTGAAGCTGCATCAGGGCAAATTCAGATCAGACATTAGGGAAACATTTTTCACTGAAAACGTCCTCAGGCCCTGGCAGAGGCTACCTAGGGAGGTGGTTGAGTCACCATGAATGACTGCAAGTATTTAAAAGATGGGTAGATGAGGTACTTATGGATATAGTTTAGTGACAAGTAGGTATGGTTGGACTCAATGATCTCAGAGGTCTTTTCCGTCCTGGTGATTCGGTGATTCTATGCTTACATTTCATTGCTAATCAAAACAGAATTTTGAGATTCTGATCATTGATTTTCCATTTTGACATCCTTCCACTTCCCCTCATGAGTTGTGTTTGCCAGCTTGCATGTCTAGAAATGCATGTCTTGCATGTCTAGCTGGGGTTGTTTAGCCTGGAGAAGAGGAGGTCGAGAGGAGACCTCATTGCTTTCTACTACTCCCTGAAAGGAGGTTGTAGAGAGGAGGGAGCTGGGCTCTTCTCCCAAGTGACAGGGAACAGGACAAGAGGGAATGATCTCAAGCTCTGCCAGGGGAGATTTAGGCTAGAGATTAGGAGGAAGTTTTTCCCAGAAAGGGTCATTGGGCATTGGAACAGGCTGCCCAGGGAGGTGGTTGATTCACCTTCCCTGGAGGTGTTTAAGGGACGGGTAGATGAGGTCCTGAGGGACATGGATTAGTGTTTGATAGGAATGATTGGACTTGATGATCCAATGGGTCTCTTCCAACCTGGTTGTTCTATGATTCTATGATTCTATAAAATACCTGGTGGTAGTGGTGCTGCTGCTACCACTGTATTTTGTAGAACACCTAGAGGTGTTTTACAGGCATGGATTAAAACCCTGTTTGAAAACATGCATGCAAGATCGCTTCAACAGTCGTGTGGGACACCAGGAGGTGTTTGAATCTGTGTCTATAAAAGCAAAGCACTACTTGGGTGATGCTATGAGCAACTATGAGAAGCACTGGCCGAGGATGACCAGAGAAGTGGTTGATGCCCCATCCCTGGAGGTGGCCGAGGCCAGGTTGGATGGGACTTTGAGCAACGTGATCCAGTGGGAGGTGTCCCTGCCCATGTCAGGATGGTTGGAACTGTATGATCTCGATGTCACAGAATCACAGAACAACCAGGTTGGAAGGGACCCATCGGATCCTCCCATCGGATCCACTAAACCAAGTCCCTCAATACCTCATCCACCCGTGGATGTCCTTTCCAACCCAAACCGTCCTGTGATTCTGTGATGATAAACCACTGTGGCAGGGGTTTAGATGGTGGGGTGTGCCCTGTGACAATGCACAGAGGCTTAGAAGCAGCTTCCTTGCGCTGGCCGACGTCTCTAACCTTCACGAGTGCTGCAGCGTCGTGTTTTTCTTTACAAAACCAGGTCTGAATTGAGCACTAGGTTGTGTTACAGGATGCTATTGGTGAACTTTTTAAGATGTACACAGTCGGAGGAGTCATCCGTCTAACAATATGATATCAGCGAAGGGAACGAGAAAAAAATATTAGCTATGTTGTTGATGAAACAATGGGAGATTCGGTACACAGCAATGTATCTATTGAACAAAAGCAGCTGAAAATGAACTATATTATTTCTCACTCACTTGTTCTGTCAGTGATTGAGGCATTTCAGAGCACAACCAGGAAAATAATAGGTTGCTTTCACCACGCTAGAAGTTTAACAAATGCTCAATCATTCATCCGACGACATTGCTGTCGTCAGGGAGAGCTTTAGCGTGCGGTATTGATGCTTTGCTTCATTCTTCTTGCCGCTCGCTTTTCAGATTCAATCTCCCTGCAATGGAGGGCTGAGCATTTCAATTTGCTACCTGGAAAGTCGTATTGAAATGCTGGGGCTAAAAGAAGAGAGATGATTTTGGGTGAGGCTGAAAGCTTCACGGGAAGCGTCGCACGCACAGATCCTCTGACAAGACCTGCGTTCAGTAGCCTGTGTCTCCTAACTGGGCATGAAACAAAGTGAGGGGATGTAAGCAGAGTGTTCTCAGTGGGTGTTGTTAAGCATTTTTGCATTGTGTGGATGTCTAAATCCATGTTAACGTGACGTTCCCTCTCAATTGTGAAGTTTGATTTCACAGCCTCTGGGCTTGGCAGAACTTTATTTTTGGATGTGGTGAGCCTGAAAGAGCTTGGAGTAAGCTGTTCATTCAGTGTCTGTTACACATATTGACTTACATGAACCATAGAATCATCGAATCACCAGGTTGGAAGAGACCCACCGGATCACTGAGTCCAACCATTCCTATCAAACACTAAACCACGTCCCTCAGCTCCTTGTCCACCCGTCCCTTAAACCCAGAAAGGGTCACTGGGCACTGACAGAGGCTGCCCAGGGAGGAGGTTGAGTCACCTTCCCTGCAGGGATTTAAGCGACGGGTGGGTGAGGTGCTGAGGGACATGGGTTAGTGTTTGATAGGAATGGTTGGACTCGATGATCTGGTGGGTCTCTTCCAAGCTGGTGATTCTATGATACTTGGCAGCAGCTTTCTGAATGGCTGTTGGATAAATATTTTTTTTTTCAGTTGCTTCTGCTCCGATCATTGTGTAGAAGCTCTGACTGTCTTTAGAAAAAAAACTTCTTCAAAAAGAAATCCATGTCCATGCAATTGGTAATTGTTGAATCATAGAATCACTAGGTTGGAAAAAACTTTTGAGATCATAGAAGTCCAACCGTACCTGTCCTCTACTAACCCATGTCACTGAGTACCTCATCTACCCACCTTCTAAACTCCTCCAGGGATGGGGACTCAACCACCTCCCTGGGCAGCCTCTGCCAGAGCCTTAGAACCCTTTCAGTGAAGAAATGTTTCCTAATGTCCAATCTGAACCTGCTCTGGCACAGCTTGAGGCCATTTCCTTTCATCCTATCACCTGTCACTTGGGAGAAGAGACCAACACCCACCTTGCTACAACCTCCTTTCAGGCAGTGGTGGACAGTGTTAAGGTCCTGATGTGATGCTACGAGGTAGTGTGTGACCAGATTTAGTCCAGCCCAGTCCCAAAAGCCTCTCTGAACAGTTCCTCCTCAGCTTTCCTGTAGCCCCTTTAAGGTACTGGAAGGTGACTATAAGATCTCCTTGGAACCTTCTCTTCTCCAGGCTGAACAACCCCAACTCTCTCAGCCTGTCCTCATAGCAGAGCTGCTCCAGCCCTCTGATCATCCTTGTAGCCTCCTCTAGACCTGTTCCAACAGTTCCATCTCCTTCTTATGTTGAGGATTCCAGAACTGGATACAATCCTCCAGATGAGGTCTCACAAGAGAGGAACAGAAGGGTAGAATCCCCTCCCTCACCCTGCTGGCCACACTTATTTTGATGATGCCCAGGATGCAGTTGGTCTTTTGGGCTGCGAGTGCTCATGTTATTCCTATCATTTTGATAGGAATGGTTGGACTAGAAGATCCGATGGGTCCCTTCCAACCTGGTTGTTCTATGATTCTATGATTCTATATCAAGCTTCTCATCAATCAGGACCCTTCTCCTCAGGGCAGCTCTCAATCACGTCATCCCTCAGCCTGTATTGAAATCAGGGATTACCCTGACCCAGGTTTAGGACCTTGCATGTGTTGAACCTCATGAGGTTCACCCAGGCTCATTTCTCCAGCCTGTCCCTCTGGATGACACCCTGTCCTTCCACTGTGGCAACTGCACCTCTCACTTTGCCTTTTGACTTGCCTTCAATTTGGATCCAGTCCAGGATTCTAGAGATTAAAGCCTTGGTGTGTTGAAAGCCCATTCATTATCAAGTAGAGGTATTAGCCAGTCCTTGGAGGCTTGAGTCTTAATCACCGTCAGTGTTATTTATCCCGTTAGGAACAGTAAATAGCCACAATAGTGTGTGTGGTCCTCTTCGAGGGCTCACATCTGCTTGGAAATTTAGTCAATTAGTTCAAAAGATTGAAACTTGCTTGTATTCATCAGAAAATAAGAACCTAACATTCCCTCTTGAACAGAAGTTTCTTCTGCCTTGATCGCTATGGACCCCTGAGAGGAATATATGAAATTGTTAGAAACGTTTTGTCTTTTTCTTTTTTATCATTTATTTCGTATTCCTGTGACTCACAGTGTACCAATCAATATAATAGCTCTTGCGCTCTGATGTAAAATTTTTAGCTTTGAATGCAGGCATTAAGTTATCTTGAAGAAACCGTTTCGCTCTCGGCAATTTGGGGGCTTGTTGCTAACATTTATCAGGTGCAATTTGTACTTCGAGACTTTGCACTTAGTTTCTTTATTGTCTTCCGGTGATCTTGCTCAGTGTCTCTCCCTGCGTATTTGGGCACCTCCATAATGTGGGGTAGAGTCCTTCTCGCAGGATTTTCACTCATCCAGAGGTCTCTGAGCTTTTGCCCCATTCTGGATGAGGCCGTTTGGGGCTTTTCTGTAGTATTCTCCTTTAAGGACTAGAACAAGGTGAGATGGTTTTAAGCTGAAGGAGGAGAGATCTAGATGAGATCTTAGGAAGAAATGTTTTCCTGTGAGGGTGGTGAGGCCCTGGCCCAGCCTGCCCAGGGTAGTTGTGGCTGCCCCATCCCTGGAGGTGTTCTGTTCAAGTCCAGGTTGCATGGGAGGAACCCGATCCAGTGGGAGTTGTCCCTGCCCATGGCAGGAGTGTTGGAAGTGGATGATCTTTAAGGTCCCTTCCAACTCAAACCATTCTTTGATTCTATGAATCTCTTCTTTTCTCAGAAATGTTTGTGCCCCCTTCCAACAGAAGAAATGATGTTCGGGTCTTCATGTCTTTCTTTGCCCTGTGGCTCTGGGAAGCATCCTGAGAAAAGGTGCCCAGAGCTTTGCACATAGAATTATAGAATCACCAGGTTGGAAGAGACCCACTGGATCATTGAGTCCAACCATTCCCACCAGTCTCTAAACCATGCCCCTCAGTACCTCATCCACCTGTGCCATAAACCCCTCCAGGGAAGGCGAGTCAAACATCTCCCTGAGCAGCCTCTGCCAGTGACCCTTTCTGTGAAGAATTTTTTCCTTATGTCTAGCCTGAGCCTCCCCTGGTGGAGCTTGAGGCCATTCCCTCTCATCCTGTCCCCTGTCACTTGGGAGAAGAGCCCAACTCCCTACTCTCCACAACTTCCTTTCAGGTAGTTGTATAGAGCAATGAGGTCTCCCCTCAGCCTCCTCTTCTCCAGGCTAAACAACCCCAGATCTCTCAGGAGTCCATATTGCAGCCAAGACTGGGAGCTTTGGTGTCTATCATTCCTCTCGATTTCATTAATTTTCATGCTTATCCTAAAATCATACAAATTAATTCTTCTCAGTTTTCCAACTGAAGGGTGATCCCAGTGAAGACCTCATCTCCTGCAAGTAAGACACTACATCACAGATGCCTGAGTGTGAAGGTGATAGCTCAGGTTTTGAGTGGATTGATGGGTGTGAACAGGCTCTCTCGACTTCCAAGTCTGCCTGTAGGTCTTGGAAATACGGAGTCATCAATGTTAGGACCCAAGAAGCAGAGACAGCAGCGAGTGAAAATTTGTGGCTGCCCCCTCCCTAGATGAGTTCAAGGACAGCATAGATGGTGCCTTGAGCAGCCTGATCCAGTGGAACATGTTGGAACTGGATGAACCCTTAGCAAGTTTGCAGATGACACTAAGCTGGGTGGAAGTGTGGATCTGCTGGAGGGTTGGGAGGCTCTGCAAAGGGATCTGAACAGGCTGGACTGATTGGCTGAGTCTAATGGCATGAGGTTTAACACGGCCAAATGGCGGGTCCTGCACTTGGGGCACAACCCTGAACAGCTCCAGACTAGGAGAAGTCTGGCTGGAAAGTGCCTGGAGGAGAAAGACCTGGGATTGGGGGGGGGGGGGGGGGCGGGGGAGCGGCGGTTGGTTGACAGTGACTGAACATGAGCCAGCAGTGGCCCAGGAGGCCAAGAAGGCCAATGGCATCCTGGCTTGTATCAGAAACGGTGTGACCAGCAGGTCCAGGGATGTGAGTCTCCTTCTGTGCTCAGCACTGGTGAGACCACTGCTTGAATCCTGTGTTCAGTTGTGGGCCCCTCACCATAAGAAGGATGTTGAGGCTCTGGAGCGAGTCCAGAGAAGAGCTACAAAGCTGGTGAAGGGGCTGGAGAACAGACCCTGTGAGGAGCGGCTGAGAGAGCTGGAGTTGTTTATCCTGGAGAAGAGGCGGCTGAGTGGAGACCTCATTGCTCTTTACAACTCCCTGAGAGGAGGTTGTAGAGAGGAGGGAGCTAGGCTCTTCTCCCAAGGGGCAGGGGACAGGACAAGAGGGAATGGCCTCAAGCTCCACCAGGGGAGATTTAGGCTGGACATGAGGAAGAAGGTTTTCACAGAAAGTGTCATTGGGCATTGGAACAGGCTGCCCAGGGAGGTGGTTGATTCACCTTCCCTGGAGGTGTTTAAGGCATGGGAGGACAAGGTTCTGAGGGGCATGGTTTAGTGTTTGATAGGAATGATTGGACTCGATGATCTGGTGAGTCTCTTCCAACCTGGTGATTCTATGATTCTATGATCTTTAAGGTCTCTTCCAATCCAAACCATTCTATGATTCTGTGAAAAGGCACTGTGCCCAAACCAAGCTGTCATTTGAAAAGCAGCAACATAAAACGTTACGAACTTTGGTTTCCTATCCCCCCCCATGTAGGTTAGTGGAATAATCTCATCCATCAAAGGAGAAAAATTATGGACTTCCCTCTGATATATTAGCTGTAGATCGCTCGCCTCATTTGTTGGAAGTCAATATTTTGTCCACTTGCTTTGGAAGCCTCGTGGAACGTAGACATCCAATTCAGCAGTGGTTTCCATTGGCATTTCTTTAATAAACTCTCATAATTTATAGGCTGTGTTTTACATTTTCTCCTCGTGCCCCCAGAGTTCCTTCTAGCCGCCTATGAAGAAATGAGATATTGAGTTGTTACTCTTCTTGATTAAGTCAATAAAACCCATTTGTCTTTTTAAGTGAGTAGCTCCATTTGGCGTGTTGTGCAGTGCCAGATTCTACACGTTGGGGTAAAAAACAAGATCCAAGACAATGATTAATTACCTGAAAATCAGAACTGACCAACCAAGTCCTCAAACCAGCCACACTTGCCTATAGATGTGCCTCTACCATCTTGCTAACGCAGTGCAGTGCAGTCAATATGATGGCTTTAGCTGTGATTCCAAGGTAATCATCGGTAATTATGATGGAGGTTCCTGAGGGACATGGTTTAGTGTTTGATAGGAATGGTTGGACTCGATGATCCGGTGGGTCTCTTCCAAACGTGTGATTCTATGATTTTATGATTCTATGATGATATCTATGAACACTGAAGAACATTGGTTTATTTTTAGACAGCAGAACTTCTGTTTTTCATTAAAAAAAAATGTGGCATCACTGAAAAAGCTAAGCAGTGGAAAAAGAAACCTGCTAAATGATGAGATAATTGCTGATGGGAAGGCCAAGCATATCATGGGCTGCATCAGCAGGGCAAGGGAGGGGATTCTGCCCTCTATTCCTCTCTTGTGAGACTTCATCTGGAGTCCTGTGTCCAGGTCTGGATCCTCAGCATAAGGAAGAGATGGAGTTGTTTGAACTAGTCCATAGGAGGCTACAAAGATGATGCGAGGACTGGAGCACCTTCCATATGAGGACAGGCTGAGAGAGTTGGGCTTGTTCAGCCTGGAGAAGAGAAGGCTCCGAGACGACCTTAGAGCGACCTTCCAGTACCTTAAAGGGGCTACAAGAAAGCTTGGGAGGGACTGTTGACAAAGGTTTGGAGTGATAGGAAGAGGGGCAATGGGGATAAACTGGAGAGACCAGCACCCACCTCACTAAAACCGCCTTTCAAGCAGTTGTAGAGAGCAATGCGGAGTCCCCTCAGCCTCCTTTTCTCCAGACTAAACAGCACGAGGTCCCTCGCCTGCTCCTCAGAAGAGCCTATTTAAGCACATCTAAACCCTTTTATATTTGATGATATTAGATTCTCACTGGGTTGGGGCTTTTTTTTTTTCTGCATAACTGCTTTAACTTCGATCAAAATGACACCTCCAGAAGTAATAACACTTCAAAGTTAATAACACTTCAAAGTTCACTTTTTGATAGGAATGGTTGGACTCGATGATCCGGTGGGTCTCTTCCAACCTGGTGATTCTGTGATCCTATGAAAGCTCAACAGCAACAGCCAGCGAGTCATTTCAGGAGGATTTCTAGGGTACAAGCTGCTCTTTGCAACTTTCCTAGTGCCCAGGGAAGCTGTGGCTGCCCCATCCCTGGAGGATGGATGAAGCTTTGAGCAGCCTGGTCCAGTGAGAGGTGTCCTTGCCCATCACAGGGGGCTTGGAATTGAATAATCTTTAAGGTCTTCTCCAACCCAAACGATTTTATGGTTCGTTCTATTACTCTCTGTATAGAACAGACCAGGAGTCTTCGTTTAAGTTGTGTATTAATGTCATTAATGTCTCTTCCAACCTGAACCATTCTGTGATTCTATGATTCTTTATCATCTGCTGTATGACCTTGCAATTTTCCGCTTCCTTCAGCTCACAGAAGCTTATTATGACCCAGCTTCACATTTTAACTGAGGCCAAGCTTTGTATTTTTATTTTCACCCACTGCAGTTCTCAGATTACACCGTAAGAGCTACTTTTCAAGGATGGTGGTTCCAAATTTCATCTGGTTTAATAATAATATTGTTACTCAATTAACTTTCTTCCTGATTATGAAAAGCTATTCGGCTCCCTCAGGATAGGAATGGAATAGCATTAAAATCCATCCTCTCCTAAGATTCCTTGCACTGTACGTTTCAACTCCAGGTCCTTTTTGGGGGCTTGTTTGAAATCAGTAACTCTCAGAGGTTTGTGTAGATTTATTTGTGGTTTGGGGTCATCATCAGTGCTAAATAATTCAAGCAGCAACAGGAGCCTCCAACTCCCAACCTTGAGCAAAGGGAAGGATCTCGTCCTGGCTGCACATCCAGTCTCAGTGCAATTTGCTAGAAATTTTCATTATTTTTTCTTCATTAGCTCAGCTCTGCTGTCTTCTCTTGAGCCTTATTTTGAAGATGGTCATCATAACTAATTGCATTTTGAGTAACAGTAGTGTTTTCAGTTCCTCCTGTAAGAACAAGGTGTTCCTATCGCTACAAGGACCAGAGATGGTATCAAAGCATCGTTTCTGCTGCCACTCCTGATCCAGGCTGAGATGGTGAGCAGGACCTCAGCTAAACTGTGTTGGGGTTGTTTGTCCTGGAGAAGAGAAGGCTCCGGGGAGATCTTATTTCCCAGAAAGGATCATTGGGCATTGGAATAGGCTGCCCAGGGAGGTGGTTGATTCATCTTCCCTGGAGGTGTTTAAGGGACGGGTGGATGAGGTCTTGAGGGACATGGTTTAGTGTTTGATAGGAATGGTTGGACTCGATGATCTGGTGGGTCTCTTCCAACCTGGTTGTTCTATGATTCTATGATTATTAGGTCTTTAGGACTTTATTAGGACCTTATTAGGTCCTTCCAGTAGCTGAAGGGGCTACAGGGAAGCTGGGGAGGGACTCTGTCAGGGAGTGCTGGGACAGGACATGGGGAACTGTTCTAAGCTGAAAGAGGAGAGACTTTGGTGAGACATTAGGAAGAAACTTTCTTACTATGAGGATGGAGAAGCACTGGCCCAGGTTGCCCAGAGAAGTGGTTCATGCCCCATCCCTGGAGGTGGCCGAGGCCAGGTTGGGTGGGACCTTGAGCAACGTGATCCAGTGGGAGGTGTCCCTGCCCACGGCAGAGGGCTTGGAACTGGATGAACTTTGAGATCCCTTCCAACCCAAACCATTCTGTGATTATTTGGAGTGAGCCAGCCTGATAGTTGAAAACAGGAAGAGTTTTTGAAGACAAAAGTCCTCCAAATCTTCTTTTAACTTTGAAATGCCTCTTTCAGTGCTTTACATGGTAAACTCCCAAATCCCTTCTGGATTATGGCTGCTTCAGAGCTATCACATTTGGGGTTGGTATTGTTTTGCAGTGAATTTGCAATTGCTGAATCACAGAGCAATAAACCCCCAGGACTTTGATTTTAATCTCTGAAAACAAAGTAGCATATGAGAAATGGATTTCACCTTGGAACAATTAGCTCTTTGCAAGCGTGTGCTGTCTTTTCCGAGACGTTTAGAGTCAAACTGCATCCGTAGAGACAATTCATCTTTCTTTCCATTGAAAACGAAGTGCTGAAACTCCATTGTAAATCAATAAAAAAGTTAGTCTTTTTGTTTTAGTTGGAGATTTTACATGAGATTGCATTTTTAAAGCTCTGTTGGAATAGCCTCTAGTTTTCTCTGCTTAGTGCACAGTCACTCTAGTGTTTAGCCAGTTTAACCAGTGGTTTGTGGCACAGAGGCATCTGTTAAATTGAAGATCATAGAATCACCAAGTTGGAAGAGACCCACCAGATCATCGAGTCCAATCATTCCTATCAAACACTAAACCATGTCCCTCAGCACCTTGTCCACCCGTCCCTTAAACCCCGCCAGGGAAGGTGAATCAACCACCTCCCTGGGCAGCCTGTTCCAATGCCAAATGACCCTTTCCATGAAAAACTTCCTCCTAATGTCCAGCCTAAATCTCCCCTGGCGGAGCTTGAGGCCATTCCCTCTTGTCCTGTCCTCTGTCACTTGGGAGAAGAGCCCAACTCCCTCCTCTCCACAACCTCCTTTCAGGGAGTAGTTGAAAGCAATGAGGTCTCCTCTCGACCTCCTCTTCTCCAGGCTAAACACCCCCAGCTCTCTCAACCGTTCCTCATAAGGCCTGTTCTCCAGCCTCTTCCCCATCTTCATTGCTCTTCTCTGGACTCGCTCCAGAGCCTCAACATCCTCCTTGTGGTGAGGGGCCCACAACTGAACACAGGATTCAAGGAACGGTTTCACCAGTGCCGAGCAAGTCCAGAGGGAGAATAACCTCCCTGGATCTGCTTGTCACACTGTTTCTGATCCAAACCAGGATGCCATTTGCCTTCTCGGCCACTTGGCCTTCTTGTCCACTTTGGACTATTCGATGCTTGCTCTGAACAGGGAAACTACAAAAGCCAGCGGTGAAGGAAGCATATTAGATTGTCCAACCAGTGCAATATCATTGTTTTGTGCTTTATGTTAAGGAATCAGCCCTTCATCCTCAACTGGGGACACAGCAGTTCATCAATGGAATAAAAGAGGATGCAATATAGCTAAACAGGGCAAGCTTGATGATCATCTGGACTTAATGATCATAGAATCAATGAATCATAGAATCAGTGAATGGTTTAGGTTTGAAGGTACCGCAAAGTCTATGTAGCACCAACCTCTTTACCATGGGTATGGACACCTCCCACTGGCTCAGGCTGCTCAAAGCCCCATCCGACCTGCCCTCAAACACCTCCAGGGATGGGGCAGCCAAGACTTCGAAGGCTTTAGGTTATTCAGTCTTGCAGCTTTACTTGCAGCTTCTTGGCATCTACCCCAGAGCTCCTAGGATGTGGGAGGTCCAGTGTGGCAAGAATTATCATCAGTAACAGAGCAAGACTGAAGATTTTTCAGGTTCTGATCAATTCTTAGCAACAGCTGAAGCAGCATGTGCTGAGAGGGGAAGAAGAGATCTTAAAGGTCTTTTCCAACCTTAATGAAACAAGAAACAAGAAGGATAATTACTCCCATTTTACAGATGGGGAATGAAGACCTGGGAAGATTAAGGGATTGATCGTGTAGTGCTCTGCTCTCCTCTGTCCCCGAAGTGGCAAACAGCTTGAGCATCTGCTGATCTTTAATTACAGGAGTAGCCCTGATGCTTTGTGGATGGAAGCAGGCACTGAACCAAAGTTTCCAAGGTCCTTGTTCTGTGTTTTAAGTACAAACCTATCCAGCAACTCAATAAATAGTTTCTTTCCCCTGTTCTGTACCATTTTGTACAGTTTGGGCAACTGCAGAATCATAGAAAGGTTTGAGTTGGAAGCGACCTTCACAGGTCATGCAGTCCAACCCTGAATGTGTTTGGAGTCAGCAATCAAATTGCATCATAGAATACTTTGAGTTGGAAGGGACCTTAAAGGTCATCCAGTTCCAACCCCACCTGCCATGGGCAGAGACACCTCCCACTGGAACAGGCTGCTCAAGGGCCCATCCAACCTGGCCTTGAACACCTCCAGGGATGCAACATCCTTCTCTGGGCAACCTGTGCCAGGGTCTCACCAAGTTTAGAGGAAAATTCAAGATCTCATATCAGTCTCCCATCTTTCAGCTTAAAACCATTCCCCCTCGTCCTATCCCTGCACTCCCTGATCAAGAGTTCCTCCTCAGTTTTCCTGGAGCCCCTTCAGATACTGGGAGGCTGCTCCAAGGTTTCCCCGGAGCCTTCTCTTCTCTAGGCTGAACAAGCTCAACTCTGTGTTCGCTACAGGCTATTAAATAACAACTACAGAACAAAAATACACCTTCTGCTCTACACACTCCCTTCTCCAAAACTTAGAAGGCAAACTGCACAAGAAGAGCATCACAGGTCGTCCCACTTGCCTTGGTCCTTGAAATTAATTTGGAAGGAATCTTTGAAACTAGACAAAAGATGAAGGCAAAGGGAGTGAAACTCTCATGCTTGCAAACCCTCACACACCATCCGCTTGCGTGTGAGCACACGGACTGTATCCCCATAGGAACAAACCTGGGGCTGATGATTTCTGTGCAAAAAAAAAAAAGAATAAATTGCTTCTCCTAGCAGGAAGGTCTGTAAACTGTTATCTAAAGATTTACTGAAGCGTTGCCCTCTCTGTTCTGCCCCTGTTCCTGAAGCTCAAACAATACATTTTTAATGTAACGTTTAAGGGTTTGATGAAAAAGTTATAAGTATTGACTTTTGCTCTGACTCATTCTCAGTCGGCAGTGCTCTGCTGATGAACAAAGAAGGCTGCTCCACAGAACGTTTCAGAATGAGCTATTTGAGGGCCTCCTAGAATCATAGAATCACCAGGTTGGAAGAGACCCACCAGGTCATCGAGTCCAAGCATTCCTACCAAACACTGAACCATGTCCCTCAGGACCTCATCCACCCAACTTTTAAGCACCTCCAGGGACGGCAACTCAGTCCCCTCCCTGGGCAGCCTCTGACAGGGACCAATGACCCTTTCTGTGAATTTTTTTTTCCTAATGTTCAGCCTGAACCTCCCCTGGGAGAGCTTGAGGCCATTCCTTCTTGTCCTGTCCCCTGTCACTTGGGAGAAGAGCCCAGCTCCCTCCTCTCTACAACCTACTTTCAGGGAGTTGGAAAGAGCAATGAGGTCTCCCCTCAGCCTCTTCTCCAGGCTAAACACCCCCAACTCTCTCAGCCATTCCTCATAAGGCCTGTTCTCGAGCCCCTTCCCCAGCTTTGTTGCTCTTCTCTGGACTCACTCCAGAGCCTCAACATCCTCCTTGTGGTGAGGAGCCCAGAACTGAACACCGGATTCGAGGTGCGGTCTCACAGCTCTCATGCTGTAAATTAATAGAATCATTGAATTGTTTGCATTGGAAGGGACCTTTGAGGATCATCCCGTTTCATTCCTTCTGTCATGGGCAGGGACACCTCCCACAGGATGAGGTTGCTCACAATCTCATCCAGCCTGATCTTGCAATGATGGGACAACCACAACTTCCCTGGGCAAGCACCTAATTTCTTCCTTAGGTCCATTACCCCTTGTCCTGTTATGACAAACCCTGATAAGAGAGACCTTCACCATCTTTCTTATAAACCCCTTTTAAGAAGTGAAAGGCCAAGTTCTTCTCTTCTCCAGGCTGAACAACACCAACCCTCTCAGCCTTTCGTATTGAAGAGGTTCTCCAGCCCCTTGATCATTTTTATAGCCTACTCTGGACTCTCTCCAACAGGTCCACGTCCTTCTGGTGCTGTGGATTCCAGAGCTGGACACAGAAATTTAATTGAGGTCTCACGAGAGCTGAGTAGAGGGGGAGAATGATAACACACGCATTTATAAACAGCTTAATTATTAATTAGCATTAATTGCTAAAATAACATTTGGTTAAAAGCTGCCGCTCGTCACGAAAGTAACCTTTGACTTTGAGAAATATTAAAAATAGAGCAATCTGCAAGGAGGTGATGATTGACAGAGGAGGAGGCAAGGAGCAATGTTTGAATAATATATATAAACCTATAATTCAGCTTGACATAAATTCATTTTTCTTGCTATGACACACAGATGTAATCCAATCCAGGAGACAGTCTCTGTGGCAAAGCCATTATTTAAACAAAGCTTAAAACCACAATCGTTTGAGACTATTTAGGACGGTGATATTCCACACAATTTTGCATTGTGATGTGCCGAGAGATCCTACATTGATCTTGAAATAAAAAGCCAACAATGTTTTGAGAAGTTCAGAGATTTCTCCCTTTCTCTTTGACTCCAGAGTCCCCAGATGTGTTAAATAGCCCAACAGCGATCGCCTCTGCTCACCACATCAGGGTTATTATCAATAAAAGCCGAACTGGAGAGGCTTCTTGAAAGGCAGAGGAGCAATAAGAATGTGTAACTACTTAAATGCAGCTTTAACAATGCGCTTTCTCCCTTTCTAAATAAGCATCCCTTCCAAAATATACAGAACGTATGAGACCGCTCCTCGAATCCTGTGTTCAGTTCTGGGCCCCTCAGCACAAGGAGGATGTTGAGGCTCTGGAGTGAGTTCAGAGAAGAGCAACAAAGCTGATGAAGGGGCTGGAGAACAGGCCTTACAAGGAGAGAGAGCTGGGGGTGTTTAGCCTGGAGAAAAGGAGGCTGAGGGGAGACCTCATTGCTCTCTACAACTCCCTGAAAGGAGGTTGTAGAGAGGAGGGAGCTGGGCTCTTCTCCCAAGTGACAGGGGACAGGACAAGAGGGAATGGCCTCAAGCTCCACCAGGGGAGGTTCAGTCTTGACATCAGGAAAAAAAAGTTCTTAGAATGGGTCATTGGTCCCTGGCAGAGGCTGCCCAGGGCGGTGGCTGTTTCACCTTCCCTGGAGGGGTTTAAGGGATGGGTAGATGAGGCACTGAGGGAGATGGTTTAGTGTTTGATAGGAATGGTTGGACTCGATGATCTGGTGGGTCACTTCCCACCTGGTGATTCTATGATTCTTATAAATCTGTTGTGATGCAAACGGGAAATCACTCTGAACCAATGCCAACTACTTGTCTCGGTTTAGCATTTGGAAAAAGTTGGATATAAGGCACTGCCAACTCATCAAGGAAGGGGACTGTCCCACTCTTCTCTGCACTGGTGCATCTACACCTGAAGCACTGGGTGCAGTTTTGGTGCCACATTATAAAAAATATGTAAAGCTACCAAAGGGTGTCCAGAGGAGACCACAAAGTTGGTAAAGGGTTTAGAAGGAAGGGTGTGTGAGGAGTGGCTGAAGTCACTTGGTCTCTTCAGCCTGGAGGATAGGAAACTGAGGGGAGACCTCATTGTGGTCTACAGCTTCCTCTCAAGGCCAGGAGGAGCAGGCACTGATCTCTTCTCTCTGATGACCAATGACAGGACCCAAGGGAATGGCAGGAAGATTCCAGGGGAGGGTTAGGTTGGATATTAGGATAAGGTTCTTCACCCAGAGCGTGGTGGAGCACTGGAACAGCTTCCCAGGGAGATAGGAATGGCACCTAAGTAATGGCACCTACCCTGAGAACATTCTAGAAGCATTTGGGCAACACCCTCATCCACATGATGTAAATGTTGGGGTTGTCCTGTGCAGCGACAGGAGTTGGACTGGATGATCCTTGTGGATCCCTTCTAACTCAGGCCATTCTAGGCTGCTAGGATATGGTGATTCTTTCTTTCCAGTTCAAAACAGTAGTGAAATTAACTTTTTTTAAATCAAATTGCCTTTTATACTTGGAGCAAGAGCAATAGATGAACACTGCCTTAACTCCAGTATCAACATACTCTTTTCTTTAGTTCTGTCTGTGGTTTTGAGGATGTGCAGTTGTGTTTTCTTAGCTAACAGGAATTATGATCTTTCGTGGTGGATTGTGAAACACCTGTAGGACTTCATTTTACAACATACTTGCACAGGGTGAAATTGGCTCTTATGGGCTTGTCTATAAGTGCTGGAGATTCTCTACAGGCAAAAAGTCTTAAATGAACTGTTCGCTTCCCTTGTCTGGTTTCACTAAAAAAGAGAAGTTAATACCTGACTTAAATTTACTTTTAGTTTGGTTTTATAACCAGAAGGAGCAGGTCAATATTTTGTGAAAAGGAGGGGAAAAAATCTTCTTGAAACAATTCTTTTCATCTTAAAATTGTGTTTTATTGTGAGCTATGTTAGTTAGAGCTGAATTTAGTGAAAAGTTATAAGCATTAACAGCCCATCCCATCCCACCCCATTCCATGGTTGGACTCGATGATCCGATGGGTCTCTTCCAACTTGGTTGTTCTATGATTCTATGATTCATCCCATCCCACCCCATCCCATCCTATCCCATCCCCTGTGTTTCATGTCTCCAAGTAATCCTGAATAGCCCATTGCACCCCTGCTGACATTGTTTAAATAATACTAATGTAATTACAGAATCATAGAATCATGGAACTGTAGAATCATGGAATCATAGAATCATAGAATCGTAGAATCATGGAATCGTAGAATCATGGAATCATAGAATCACAGAATCACAGAATCATAGAATCATGGAATCATAGAATAGTTTGGGTTGGAAGGGACCTTAAAGACCTTCCTTTCAGTAAAGAGTTGTTTCCAAATATCCAACCTAGACCTCCCCAGAACAACTTGAGGCCATTAAATAGTTGACAAGTAGGTCCAGCACACAGGAGATAGCGGTGGTCTAAGTAGGAAATATAGAATCATAGAACAACCAGGTTGGAAGGGACCCATCGGATCATCGAGTCCAACCATTCCTATCAAACACTAAAGCAAGTCCCGCAGGACCTCATCCACCCATCCCTTAAACACCTCCAGGGAAGGTGACTCAACCACCTCCCTGGGCAGCCTGTTCCAATGCCCAATGACCCTTTCCGTGAAAAACTTCCTCCTAATCTCCAGCCTAAATCTGCCCTGGTGGAGCTTGAGGCCATTCCCTCTTGCCCTGTCCCCTGTCACTTGGGAGAAGAGCCCAGCTCCCTCCTCTCCACAACCTCCTTTCAAGTAGTTGTAGAGAGTAATGAGGTCTCCTCTCAGCCTCCTCTACATATGGTTTATTTTTGTTTAAACCAAAAATCATTCCTAGTTCTCCTCTGGAATGGAGCAGTGATAAAACAAACGGTATCTGCTAACTGAGTAATTCTTCTCCACTGCTTATGATTATCATATCTGAAAAAAAAACCCTAAGAAATCAATTCCTGCAATCACCAGCCACGGCAAACCAGTGCTTATCAATGCAAACCTTGTCTCTTTGAAAGCTCATGAATCCTGGGGGTCAGGGTATAATTTCTTTATCAGAAACAGTGTGACCAGCAGGTCCAGGGAGGTTCTTCTCCCTCTGGACTCAGCACTGGTGAGACCACTCCTTGAATCCTGTGTTCAGTTGTGGGCCCCTCACCACAAGAAGGATGTTGAGGCTCTGAAGCGAGTCCAGAGAAGAGCAACAAAGCTGGTGAAGGGGCTGGAGAACAGGCTTTATGAGGAATGTCTGAGAGAGCTGGGGGTGTTTAGTCTGGAGAAGAGGAGGCTGAGGGGAGACCTCATTGCTCTCTACAATTACCTGCAAGGAGGTTGTGGAGAGGAGGGAGCTGGGCTCTTCTCCCAAAGGACAGGGGACAGGACAAGAAGGAATGGCCTCAAGCTGCCCCAGGGGAGGTTTAGGCTGATCATCAGGAAATGTTCCTTTCTTCCCTCCTTCCTTCTTTATTTCCTTCTTTATTTCCTTCTTTATTTCCTTCCTTGTTCTGTACTTTTTTCCTTCTTTCCTGCTCTGATACCAAACATTCAGCAGGATCTCAGATCCACTCATTTCATTTCCTTTCCTACTGCCTGCTGTTCTTATCACAGCAGCTCAAGGCTCTGTGAGTTCAATCAACCCTTGTGTTTTCACTAGGCAATCAATAAAAAAATTAAAAAGGAGTCATGGTAATTAGGCTAAAGCTCCTGCTTATGAGTTTCCAATAATTACTTCAGCTTCCTTCTTTTCCGGCATCTCAGGAAAATGGAGGCTGATTGAAGGAGGGATCTCGCTTGACTGAGGACATGTAGAAATTCAACAAAGCCAAGCGGGAAGTCAAATTAACGCCTTTTGTTTCAGCACATGAAGGAGGCTTCCCGGGGAGGCAGGGAAAGAATAGCCTTGATTTTTTGATGGTGCCATGTAGCAGCTGTGCTGTTCTCTCTTACCTGTTTGCCCTCCCATTTGTGCTCTCTAACATGAGCTCCCATGGCAGTAACCCAGGGGTTTGTCTTTCTTGAGGAGTTGTGGGGAGATGTGACACCTGCGAGAGCACACGAAGGTGTGAGGGATGCATTGTTCCCTTCTCCTTGGCTTTGGAACAGCCATGGTTTAGTGTTTGATAGGAATGGTTGGACTCGATGATCCGGTGGGTCTCTTCCAACCTCATTATTCTATGATTCTATGTATTTCTTTGCCTTTGGGAGGGGCTCTTTGTCAGGTAGAGCAGGGATCATAGAATCATAGAACAACCAGGTTGGAAGAAACCCATTGGATCATCAAGTCCAACCATTCCTATCAAACACTAAACCATGTCCATCAGGACCTTATCTACCCATCCCTTAAACACCTCCAGGGAAGGGGAATCAACCACCTCCCTGGGCAGCCTATTCCAATGTCCAATGACCCTTTCTGGGAAAAACTTCCTCCTAACATCTAACCTAAATCTCCCCTGGTGGAGCTTGAGGCCATTCCCTCTCATCCTGTCCCCTGTCCCTTGGGAGAAGAGCCCAGCTCCCTCCTCTCTACAACCTCCCTTCAGGTAGTTGTAGAGAGTAATGAAGTCTCCTCCCAGCCTCCTCTTCTCTAGGCTAAACCCCCCCAGCTCTCTCAGCCGCTCCTCATAGGGTCTGTTCTCCAGCCCCTTCCCCAGCTTCGTTGCTCTTCTCTGGACTCGCTCCAGAGCCTCAACATCCTTCTTGTGGTTAGGGGCCCACAACTAAACACAGTGATGGTCCTTCCCTAATGAGACTGAAGAGCGTTTTCTACCTGAAACACACACCTTTGTAGCTGCACAGAGGGCAAAACCAGATTTTTTATTATCCTTCACTTTCTTTGCTTCTACATAATTTCTTATTCTGCGGCTCAGAAAAGAGTCTCGTGTCGCACGAAATCTCATTTTCCAAGCAAGCTGTGCAGGAAGAGCGTCGTCTTGCTGGAGAGGAGCAGGCTGATCCCTAAACTAATTCAAATGGGATGCAAAGCCCTTTTCATCCTTTCTCTCTATCATTCCAAAGCCATGGAAATGGAGCCTGTGCCTCCAATGTATTAACCCTGCGTCCAGAGGGACTGGAATGGGTCGCACGCAATTCAGCCCAAGGCAGCACGTTCCATCCACTGGAGATCTTAACACAGTCATTAAAAAAAAGGAGAAAGGAGAAGGATGTGGGTTTTTTTAATAGCTGAATCTCTCACACTTCCTTTTACCCCCTCTTTCCAAAAGTTCTGGCTTTCGTGGGGGAAGTGTTGGAATTAATTTGGAAGTGTTAGTGAGGAGTACTGGTAGACACAGCTGTAAAAGCACTAGGACCTGCAAAAGCCCTCAGAGAGCTGTCAGAGCTTGGCTCCTGGTGGAGAAATGCAAATGGTTTTTTTTTTCCCTTTTTTTTTCCTTTTTCCAAATGTACAGAAGCTTTTTGTCATTTCTCAAGATTCAAGGTAGCTTTACAAAAGAAAAAAAAATCGTTTTTTCCACGTTCTGGTGGCCTGTTCTTGCTGTGCTGCCATATGGTGATGACCCAGGCTTCCCTGCTCACTGTCACTCTCGTTACACTGCGGCTTCGCGGGAAACGAGGGGCAATCGCTGAATTGTAATGACTTTATGCAAAGAGTAGCCCTTTTCACCCTCTTGGGGCAGTAGCCAAGACGTAGACCATGAACAGACTGAACACTTCAAAGGTGGAATTCAAGATGTTATAGTCACTCCATGTGATTTGTAAGATTTTGACATAATCACATCCCTCGGTTTTCTTCTTTTAATTTATTTGCAGTCTGGAAGCCTTAATAATCAGTTAAGCTTCAGTGCACAAAGATGCTTCCTAATATAGGAAGAAAGATAGTCCCTTCTCCCAAGCCTTATAGCTTAAATATAGAATCAGAGCATTATTAAGTTTGGAAAAGACCTCTGGGGTCTTCAAGTTCAAGTGTCAGCTGAACATATACATGTCTGATAGATATTTGTGGCCATTGTGGCCATTAGACATTGTGGCCACCATGGTGCCTCCATGGGGACCTGCTTTGAGCTGGATTATGGCCATGATAGTGCCTCCCTGGGGACCTGCTTCTAGCTATGTCGTGGCCACTATGGTGCCTCCATGGGGACCTGCTTCTACCTGCATTGTAGCCACCATGGTGCCTCCATGGGGACCTGTGTCTAGCTGCATTTTGACCACCATGGTTCCTCCATAGGGACCTGCTTCTAGCTATGTTGTGGCCACCACAGTGTCTCCATGGGAACCTACTTCTAACTACGTTGTGGCCACCATGGTGCCTCCATGGAGACCTTCTTTGAGTTCTCCCTGGGGTCCCAACTCCTAGTTTGTGCACTTTTCCCAGCGAAAGGAAACAAAAACTATCTGGTTCTGGTCGTGCTAAACAGATTTCTGCTAAAATAAGACAAGTGTATTTCGGTTGCAGACATGGGTTTATCATTAATTTTGGAAAAGATCTCTGAAGTCATGAAGTTGAAGTGTCAGCTGAACACATGCCTACCTGCTAGATATTTGTGGCCATTAGACATTGCGGCCACCATGGTGCCTCCATGGGGACCTACCTCTAGCTGCATTATGGCCACGATAGTGCCTCAATGGGGACCTGCTTCTAGCTACGTTGTGGCCACCATTGTGCCTCCATGGGGACCTGCTCCTACCTGCATTGTGGCCACCATTGTGCCTCCATGGGGACCTGCTCCTACCTGTGTTGCGGCCACCATGGTGCCTCCATGGGGACCTGCCTCTAGCTGCATTATGGCCACGATCGTGCCTCCATGGGGCCCTGCTTCTAGTTACATTGCGGCCACCATGGTGCCTCCGTGGGGACCTACTTCTAGCTATGTTGAGGCCACCATGGTGCCTCCATGGGGACCTGCTTCTAGCTACGTTGCGACCACCATGGTGCCTCCATGGGGACCTGCTCCTACCTGCATTGCGGCCACCATGGTGCCTCCATGGGGACCTGCTTCTAGCTGCATTATGGCCACGATTGTGCCTCCATGGGGACCTGCTTCTACCTGCATTGCGACCACCATGGTGCCTCCATGGGGACCTGCCTCTAGCTGCATTATGGCCACGATAGTGCCTCTGTGGGGACCTGCTTCTAGCTACGTTGCGGCCACCATGGTGCCTCCATGGGGACCTGCTTCTAGCTACATTGTGACCACCATGGTGGCCACGGCCCTGGTATCTGCTGGCAGAGCGGTGGTGTTGGTGGCCTGAGGGATGACGCCATCTCCTTGTCCCAGAGTGACGCCGAGGTCTCCTTGCTTGAGCGTGGCTAGTGGGTCTGCACTCCTCTATGCCGTACATGATGTAGTCATCGGGTCCTACCTTGCGGAAGATGTATCTGAACGGCCACTGGCAGATGGGACATGCAGCTCTAATGCGGCACCAATCCTGAATGCAGGTAAAGCAGAAAGTGTGTCTGCAGCCGTCCACAGACGCTTCCTCATTAATGGTGCCCAAGCAGATTAGGCAGATCTGGTCCCCAGATGCCGCCTGTGGAGGGGCCTGGGGCTCATGGCTGGTGCTGGGAGCAGGAGGGGAGTTGCTGTTTCCTGCCAGGTTGCCTTCCTCTGCCATCTCACACTTCAAACAAAAGGGACACACAGCTCGTGAGGTGCCCTAGAAACACAACCTGCAGGAAGCAGGAGAGCTGTGGAAGTCGAGTTCTAAAGAGTCGCCCACAGTGCCTTGGGGGATGGGAGTCCTTCCTCTATCTCTGCTGGATGAGGACTGCACTGTGGGCCTGGAGGGCTGTCCTATATATACCCCAAGAGTGATGTCACATAGGTCACAATGGCCAAGTCACTTCTGGTGACATCACAATGGAACCTCACTCAGAGCACAGGAGCCCAAGCCTTGGGAGTAAATATTTCCCAGGTAGTCATGGAACAGGTGATCTTGAGTGAAATCATGAAGCACATGCAAGAGAACCGGGTGATCAGGCCCAGTCAACATGGGTTCACAAAAAGCAGGTCTTGCCAAACTAACCTGATCGCCTTCTGTGACAAAGTCACTCGGCTGCTGGACGAGGGAAAAGCTGTGGATGTGGTCTTCCTGGACTTCAGTAAAGCCTTTGACACAGTTTCTTACAGCATTCTGCTACAGAAACTGTCAACCTCTGGCCTGGACAGACGCACACTCTCCTGGGTAGAAAACTGGTTGGATGGAGGGACCAGAGAGTGGTGGTAAATGGTGTTAAGTCCAGCTGGAGGCCAGTGACAAGTGGCGTTCCCCAGGGCTCAGTGCTGGGTCCAGCCCTGTTCGATATCTTCATCAATGACCTGGATAAAGGCCTTGAGTGCACCTTTAGCAAGTTTGCAGATGACACTAAGCTGGGTTTAAGTGTTGATCTGCTGGTGGGTAGGGAGGCTTTGCAAAGGGATCTGAACATGCTGGAGCGCTGGGCAGTGTCCAATGGGATGAGGTTTAACACGGCCAAATGGCAGGTCCTGCACTTGGGGCACAACAACCCTATGCAGAGCTACAGACTGGGAGAAGCCTGGCTGGAAAACTGCCAGGAGGAGAGGGACCTGGAGGTGTGGGTTGATAGTGACTGAACATGAGCCAGCAGTGTGCCCAGGTGCCAAAAAGGCCAATGGCATCTTAGCTTGTATCAGAAATGGTGTGACCAGCAGGTCCAGGGAGGTTATTCTCCACAAGAAGGATGTTGAGTCTCTGGAGCAAGTCCAGAGAAGAGCAACAAAGCTGGTGAAGGGGCTGGAGAACAGACTTTATGAGTAGTGGCTGAGACAGCTGGAGGTGTTTAGCCTGGGGAAGAGGAGGCTCAGGGGAGACCTCATTGTAATTAATTGTAAATGATAAAAATGAAGGATTTCAATATAAAATCACTTGTTCTTTGTGTAGAGATCAACAGTATAGAAAAAAACCCTATTTGATATGAATGGTTGGACTTGATGATCCAGTGGGTCTCTTCCAACCTGGTCATTCTATGATTCTATATGACAGGCTGAGAGTGGTGGGGCTGTTCACCCATATAGAAGGCTTCGAGGAGACCTTAGAACAATTTTCCAGCACCTGAAGGGACTGCAAGAAAGTTGAGGAGGGATTTTTACAAAGGCTTTTAGTGACTGGACTTCAAACAATTGGTTTGAAGTGGAGAGGGGCAGATTTAGACTGGGCATAAGGAGGAAATTCTTCATGATGAGAGTGGTGAGAAACTTTTACTGATTGCCCAGAGAAGTTGTAGCAGGTGGATTGGAACTGGTTGATCTTTAACTTCCCTCCCAACCCAAACCGTTGCATGATTTTATGTTATAATTAAATCATTTCAGATTGTAGTTACAGTGTGAAACAGCTGCACCAAATTACACTTGGAAACACGGACTGGAGCAGCTCCAAGTATCTGGGAGGCAATGATGGCAAAGACCCAGGCAAACCCAATAGGCTGTGGCTTTCCTGCCCCCAATCTCCTGCCTGGAAGCCATTTGCCGTCGTCATTAGTTTCATGATGAGGGAAATGGCCTCATTGTTTGCACTGCATGTTATAAAGCAGAGGAGAGAATCATGGGGCACCCGGCTGGAAGGGATCATCTGGACCAACCTTTCCTGGCCCGAGCATGGTCTAGAGAAGATGGAACAATACCCTGTCCAGATGACTCTTAAAAGTGTCCAGTGTTGGGGAATCCCTGACTTCCCTGGGGAGATTATTCTACTCATTGTGAATTTTTTTCCTCTTCTGTCCAGTCGTAATCTCTCGAGGAGTAACTTCTGCCTTCCAGTTACAAGTGGTGTTCCCCAGTGGGGCTCAGTGCTGGGTCCAGTCCTGTTCAATGTCTTCATCAATGACCTGGGTGAAGACATTGAGTGCTCCCTTAGCAAGTTTGCAGATGACACTAAGCTGGGTGGAAGTGTTGATCTGCTGGAGGGTAGGGAGGCTCTTCAAAGGGAACAGGCTCGATCCATGCGCTGATACCAACGGCATGAGGTTTAACATGGCCAAATGCCGGGTCCTGCACTTGGGGCACAACAACCCTATGCAGAGCTACAGACTGGGAGAAGTCTGTCTAGGAAGCTGTCTGGAGGAGAAGGACCTGGGGGTGTTGGTCGACAGCAACTGAACATGAGCCAGCAGTGTGCCCAGGTAACCAAGAAAGCCAATGGCATCTTGGCTTGTATAGAAACAGTGTGACCAGCAGGTCCAGGGAGATTATTCTCCCTCTGTTCTCAGCACTGGTGAGGCCGCTCCTTGAATCCTGTGTTCAGTTCTGGGCCCCTCACCACAAGGAGGATGTTGAGTCTTTCAAGCAAGTCCAGAGAAGAGCAACAAAGTTGATGAAGGGGCTGGAGAACAGGCCTTATGAGGAACAGCTGAGTGAGCTGGAGTTGTTTATCCTGGAGAAGAAGAGTCTGAGGGGAGACCTCATTGCTCTCTACAACTCCCTGAAAGGAGGTTGTAGAGAGGAGGGAGTTGGGCTTTTCTCCAGAGTGACAGGGGACAGGACAAGAGGGAATGGCCTCAAGCTCCGCCAGGGGAGGTTTAGGCTGAACATTAGGAAAAAAAATTCAAGGAAAGGGTCATTGGGCAGTGGCAGAGACTGCCCAGGGAGGTGGTTCATGCACCTTCCCTGGAGGTGTTTAAGGGACAGGTGGACAAGGTGCTGAGGGCCATGGTTTAGTGTTTGATAGGAATGGTTGGACTCGATGATCCAGTGGGTCTCTTCCAACCTGGTGATTCTATGATTCTATTACCCCTTGACTTTTCCATGTGATACAACCTTCCAGTATCTGAAAGGGACTTTAAGAAGCTGGGGAAGGACTCTTCACAAAACCTTGGAGTGATAGGATGTGGAGGGATGGGTATAAACTGGAGAGGGGCAGAGTTAGACTAGACATAAGGAGGAATTTCTTCGTGATGAGAGTGGTTAGACACAGTTGCAGGTTGCCCAGGGAAGCTGTGACTGCTCCATCCCTGAAGGTGTTCCAGGCCAGCTTGGATGAGGCTTTGAGCAATCTGGTCCAGTGGGAGGTGTCCCTGTCCATGACAGGGGGTTGGAACTAGATGATCTTTAAGGTCCCTTCCAATCTAAACCATTCTATGATTCTATTATATGCTATAAATTGGAGGTATTTGTACATTATCCATTACTGTTACAGTTACATGATAACTTTTCTCTTCATACTTCCCTTAAACCTGTTGGTTAAGCTGGACAGTAAACTGTGTCCCTATGTGTTTATAATGCATTAAGGTTTTCACTAATCTATCATGCAAAGCCTTTCACACTGGTGGAGCTGGATTTCCTCTGCTCACGCCTGTCGCTTCGCTCCAGAAAGCACTTTATCCCGAGAAAAAGCCCTTTCTCCCTCTCTGTGCTCGTCTGCTTACTTGCAGCAGGTAAAACAAAAGGCTAAATGCATTCCCAGGAATCCCCTGTGCATTTTCTTAAATGTACTTGTGTTAAATTGCCTACCAGCAATTTCTCCCGGTGTGAGCAAGAGGATAAAGAAGTGTTAACTTCGTGGTTTAGTGTGGCTGAGGTTGGTTTTTCTTCCAATGTGTTGTGCTTGCCCAGGATCCCGGCTTCAGAATTAGATTGTTTCCAAGAAACAATTTGATTCTGCCGTAAGTTACTGAAGGTAATAACATTTTATTGCTCTGCTTAAGTGGCTCAAAATTTCTTGTGGTGGCTTCGAAGGAAGGAAAATAGGGAAGAAAAGGTGTTATGAAAGATGTGGCTGAGGGCTGTTCAGGTGGAAACCATGGAGGAGAAGGTTGTGGGATGTCAGAGGTGACACTGAGCCGCCAACTGTGAAAAAAGTGAATGTGGCACAGGCTGAGAGAGTTGGGCTTGTTCAGCCTGGAGAAGAGAAGGCTCCATGGAGACCCTTCACTCCAGTAGTGAAAGGGGCTTCAGGAAAGCTGGGATGGGACTTTTTCCAAGGACCTCAAGGGGAATGGCTTTAAATTGGAAGGGGAAAAATTAGATTTGACATTAGGAAGAAATTCTTCCCACTGAGAGGGGTGAGACACTGGCATTGGTTTCCCAGGGAAGTTGTGGCTGCCCCATCCCTGGAGGTGTTCTAGGCCAGGTTGGATGGGACCTTGGGCAGCCTGGTCCATTGGGAAACGTCCCTGTCTGTAGCAGTGGGATGGAACTGGATGATCTTTAAGTTCCCTTCCAACCCTAACCCTTCTATGATTCTGTGATTTTATGATATTTAATAAATGTTGTTATGCAAAATGAACTTAAATTCTGCTTTCCCTTTTAAGATGGGATTAATGTAGGGGAAAGAAACCATCTTCCAAAGGTTTTATTTCCATCAGATGATCCAGAGTTTGAATGTAGCTCTAATCTTAATGCTAAGTAGCCCACTTGGAGTTTTTGATGCCATATGCAGTGGAGCTGAAAAAGGATAAAGGAGTTCTATATTCTATTTCTGCTGCTGTTTTAGATTAATTCAAGAAGTATCCCTATAAGAAGAGCAACAAAGCTGGTGAAGGGGCTGGAGAAGAAGTCTGAGGGACCTGGGGTTGTTTATCCTGGAGAATAGGAGGCTGAGGGGAAACCTCATTGCTTTCTACAACTACCTGAAAGGAGGTTGTAGAGAAGAGGGAACTGGGCTCTTCTCCCAAGGGACAGGGGACAGGACAAGAGGGAATGACCTCAAGCTCCGCCAGGGGAGATTTAGGCTGGACATCAGGAGGAAATTTTTTACAGCAAGGGTCATTGGGCATTGGAACAGGCTGCCCAGGGAGGTGGTTGATTCACCTTCCGTGGAGGTGTTTAAGGGATGGGTGGACGAGGTGCTGAAGGACATGGTTTAGTGTTTGATAGGAATGGTTGGACTCGATGATCTGGTGGGTCTCTTCCAACCTGGTGAGTCTATGAGTCTATGATTCTATAAAACAGCATTGATTAAATAGCTGCATCTCCATTTGTGTTGCCAAATCTATCTGTGCTACAGAGAAGATCTGCATATATTGTATGAAATCAAACCTTTAATATGTCATTTCTCTGGGAGGTTTATTTGCAAGACTTTTTTCCATCAGAACTAGTGCCTTTAATCTCAAAATCTCACCCCTCTTTTATTGCTTTTGAAATATCGAATACTGTCATTTCTGGACAACTTTGCAGGGACATAAACTGATAATTTAAAGAAGGCAGTGACTTGATGAAGAAATTCGTTACTGTGAGGTTGATGAGGCAATAGCACAGGTTGCCCATGGAAGAGGTAGATACCCCATCCTTGGAGATGTTCATGGCCTGGTTGGCTGGGGCTTTGACCAATATGATCCAGTGGGAGGTGTCCCTGCCCATGGCAGTGGGATGGGACTGGACGGACTCTAAGGTCCCTTCCAACCCAACCCATTCTATGATTCTATGAGTATGTGGGTTATGTTATCTTACAAGCTTTAATCCAGTAAATCATTCTGTTTCTTTTCCCCTAGTTTTTTATGAGTGTGGGTTGCTTAGCATCTGGGTTAGAACTGGGAGCGTGTTGTACCCATTGATAAGTTCATGGCAACTGGTCTGATTGCCATGGAGAATTAAGTTTCCATGGCTCCAAATGTGCATTGCCAGTGACCAAGCAGTAGTTGATCCCTCACAAGGGAAGGAAGAGGAGCAGGCACCGATCTCTTCTCTCTGGCAACCAGTGATAGGACCCAGGAGAATGGTAGGAAGATGCACCAGGAGAGGGTTAGGTTGGATATTAGGAAAAGGTTCTTCACCCAGGGGGTGGTTGAGCACTGGAACAGCTGCCCAGGGAAGGAGTCGTAGCACCGAGCTGGACAATATTCCAGAAGCATTTGACCAATGCCCTCAGACACCTGCTGTGAATGTTGGGGTGTCCTGTGCAGGGACAGGAGTTGGACTTGATGATTCTTGCGGGTCCCTTCCAACTCAGGACATTCTAAGACCTCTCTTTCTGTTAAGCCATGTCTGTCAGTGTGGGTCAGAGCTGGATAAAGGAAAGATGCTGCTGTGGTCATGCTGGTGAGCAACGGCTTTGTGGGGGTGACGGGAACACCGCTGAGATGCCCACAGCCCGAATGAAAGGCAACACAAGTGACATGGGACATTGCCTCCATGGAGCTGTATGGAGATGGTTACATTGGTCTACAGGAGCTGGAGATTCCTTAGAACTTGCTGGAGATTAAAAAGCCTAAACAACCAAAGAAAGCCAGACAAAGCAAACCATAGAATATTAGAATCACCAACGTGGAAAAGACCCATCGGATCATCAAGTCCAACCATTCCTATCAAACAATAAACCATGTCCCTCAGTGCCTTGTCCACCAATCCCATAAACCCCTCCAGGGAAGGCAACTCAACCCCATCCCTGGGCAGCCTGTTCCAATGCCCAATGACCCTTTCCGTGAAAAAATTTTTCCTAATGTGGTGAGGGGTCCAGAACTGACCCCAGGATTCGAGAAGCAGTCTCACCAGTGCCTTGGTCTAAGGATAATTATTATGGTTAGCCATGCAAGGCACGGGTAGACGAGACACTGAGGGACATGGTTTAGTATTTAATGGGAATGGTTGGACTCGATGATCCGGTGGGTCCTTTCCAACCTGGTGACTCTATGATTCTATGATTAGTCTACAAATCATTATCCCCATTAACCTCCTAGTAACTTTTTGGGGCATTTGAGCACTTTAAGACCAAATTCCTTAGAACCAGTATTGTCTCCTGGGAATGAAGCATGTTAAGACCTAGTTTTACTGGGATACAACACAACCAGAACAACTCCACTTGGCTTTCAGATAAGTGTATTTATCTCTTGCTTCAGTTCTCTGGTGTCTTTTAGCTCCACGTCCTTATAGTCGGGTACAGTAGCCCTTAACATCAGCAGCTTTTTACATTTCATTAAGTTGCCTCCAGATTCTCCGATCCTTTTAATCACAAAAGTAGATGCTAACATGATACGTGTGGCAATCAAAACATGGAAAAAAACAAGTTAAAAAGTAAGTAGCAGCAGCTTTCTCGCTGCAGATGTCAATATTTTTGACAAGCAAGTGCTCGCGTTGTGACACTTGGTAATAGAAAACATCCTGTTGTGGTGGAACAGAACCAGCACCTTGAGAAAAGTCGAGTTTCCAGGGCCCTTGTTCAATGAATTTTATGCCAATAGGAAACCTGATCTTTCAGTTTATTATTAAGAAACAAAAATAAGAAAGAAAAGTGCACTTCAAAGCCTCCAGGCATGGCAGTAATACAAATAATAAATTAAGAAATAATAAAGTGCAGAATAGTGGTGTTCGGCTCTAGGCTGAGAATGGGATTGATAAGCAGAGAGCTTGAACATTAAGAAAAAATCCTTTGGGGATTCAACCTTCACCGACTATCGAGTGTCAAGAAATAAATTAGCGTTTTTGTTGTTGTTGTTGATGTTGTTGTTTACCTCCAAAATTTCGGAGGAGACAGCGAATGAACAAAAGATGCTCCAAGGAGCCCTTCTGGAAAAAGTCCAACCATTGCAAAGTTCCACAGATAAATTGATTTAATTAGGCTGTATAATAGCACTTCTGCTGTGGTTGTTGAAACAGACTCATAAAAGATATTAACTGGTGCAGTCCGAGCCTTGCATGATTGTTTCAGAGATGTCCATGACTCTTCCCTGCTTCTTAGGTCATTAAGAGCTCTGAAGAAGAGTTCGTTTGCCGCATATTCTTGAATTTTCTGTTTTTACTGATTAAAAATGTCTCTAACGTGCCTGGAGATACTTAAGTCGTGACGGTAAAAAAATCCTCTTTCCTAGGATAAATGTTGTAGAAGTTATTTGGGAGAAAGCTAATAGAATCATGGAAAAAGAGAGTCGTAGAATTGCCAGGTTGGAAGAGACCCAACGGATCATGTAGTCCAACCATTCCTATCAAACACTAAACCATGTCCCTCAGAACCTCGTCCACCCGTCCCTTAAACCCCTCCAGGGATGGGGACGCAACACCCTCCCTGGGCAGCCTCTGACAGAGACCAATGACCCTTTCTGTGAATTTTTTTTTTCCTAATGTTCAGCCTCAACCTCCCCTGGTGGAGCTTCAGGACATTCCCTTTCATCCTGTCCCCTGTCACTTCGGAGAAGAGCCCAGCTCCCTCCTCTCCACAACCTCCTCTCAGGGAGCTGTAGAGAGCAATGAGGTCTCCCCTCAGCCTCCTCTTCTCCAGGATAAACACCCCCAGGGCCCTCAGACTTGTTCTCCAGCCCCTTCATCAGCTTCGTTGCTCTTCTCTGTATTCGCTCCAGAGCCTCAACATCCTTCTTGTGGTGAGGGGCCCAGAACTGAACACAGGATTCTAGTTGCGGTCTCACCAGTGCTGAGTACAGAGGGAGAAGAACCTCCCTGGCTCCGCTGACCACACCGTTTCTGATCCAAACCAAGATGCCCTTGGCCTTCTTGGCCACCTGTGCTGGCTTCTGTTCAACCAGCACCCCCAGGTCCTTCTCCTCCAGGCAGTTTCTAACCAGACTTCTCCTAGTCTGGATCTACTCAGGGTTGTTGTGCCTGAAAGGCAGGATGCGCCATTTGGCCTTGTATCTCATCCAGGCTTCATCAAGCCGCGTTTATGGCTTTTCTGTACCCGGTTGAGCAAAATTGCTTTATAATCGCCGTGTACAAACTTGGAAGTTGTAAAGACCACATTGGCAAAGCGAAGTACAATCACTTTGTTACGCATCTTGTTATACGGGTGTGTTTGTTTAATTAAATTCCTCGCTAATTAGAGCTGTATGTACTTGCGTTAATTATTATTTGCTTAACACAATCAACAGTGTAATTCTTTCCAGAGAAGCCGCGCGCTTTCTAGTTGAATTACTGATTTTGTGTTCTTTCTGAAAGAACAGTCACTCCGTTTCTGTCAAATGATAGGTTGCATTCTTTAATGGGAATGAAATTCTATTTAGGCTAACGAAAACATAACATAATACATTATATTTTTAATTGGTGATTAAGCGAAGAGAGGCAAAACTGATTTGCTTTATACATCAGCACAAAGAGGGCTATTTTTTTTTGGTAGTGGATTACTAAATGAGATGGATCTGCTATTTATCAACCACCAAGACCTTTTGCCATTTGACAAAGCAAAAGTACATTTGTCTTGATTGTCGGGAGACTTCGGAAGGGAACTACTGTCTCATGTGAGAAAAATGTACCCTGGTGGAACTCCTGACCTTTTAGCAAACGCTTAATTACTTTCTAAAACCTAGAGTGCTCTAAACAGATTATCCAGCCAGGGACCTATCTGTTTTCTAGTACTAAGCCCATTAGCTCTAATTTTGATTATGAATTTATGGTTGGTCCCTGAAATCAAAATGAAGACGATGATATAAATATCGTTAATCATATTCAATAAGGAAGCTAATGACCGTGGATCTAATTGTTTTGGCGACTGGATGCTACGAAGAGTTCGTGTATGTGCATCCACCTACATCCGTATGGATTGTCTCTCTGTATCTGGCTAATTCGCTGCTGGGATTTTCATACAATGGTAGAATCATAGAATCACCAGGTTGGAAGAGACCAACCAGATCATCAAGTCCAACCATTCCTATCAAACACTAAACCATGTCCCTCAGAACCTCGTCCACCCGTCACTTAAACATCTCCAGGGAAGGGGACTCAACCCCTTCCCTGGGCAGCCTCTGTGAGTGCCCAGTGACCCTTTCTGTGATTTTTTTTTCCTAGTGTTCAGCCTCAACCTCCCCTGGTGGAGCTTGAGGCCATTCCCTCTTGTCATGTCCCCTGTCACTTGGGAGAAGAGTCCAGCTCCCTCCTCTCCACAACCTCCTTTCAGGGGAGTTGGAGAGAGCAATGAGGTCTCCCCTCAGCCTCCTCTTCTCCAGGATAAACACCCCCAGCTTTCTCAGCCTCTCCTCACAGGGCCTGTTCTCCAGCCCCTTCCCCAGTTTTGTTGCTCTTCTCTGGACTCGCTCCAGAGACTCAACATCCTTCTTGCGGTGAGGGGCCCACAATTGAACACAGGATTCAAGGAGCAGTTTTACCAGTGCTGAGTCCAGGGACAGAATAACCTCTCTGGACCTGCTGGTCACACCTTTTCTGATCCAAGCCAAGATTCCATTGGCCTTCTTGGCCACCTGGGCACACTGCTGGCTCATGTTAAGTCACTGTCAACCAACACCCCCAGGTCCTTCTCCTCCAGGCAGCTTTGTAGACAGACTTCTCCCAGTCTGTAGCTCTGCATAGGGTTGTTGTGCCCCAAGTGCAGGGCCCAGCATTTGGCCTTGTTAAACCTCATGCTGTTGGACTCTGTCCAGTGGTTCAGCCTCTTCACATCTCTTTGGAGCCTCCCAACCCTCCAGCAGATTGACATTCCCTCCCAACTTAGTGTCATCTGCAAACTTGCTAAGGGTGCCCTCAATGCCTTCACCCAGGTCATTGATAAAGACTGTTAAAATTATAGCATTGAATTTGTAGTTTGGTTCTTATTTGAGCAGTGAACTGCTGGTCAATGTGGTGAAATATTTTCAGTAGTAGGGGATCACCAAACCACAGTATATTAATGTATTTAAATTGAGAACCTCAGGAAAGCAGTGAGAAAGAATCAATTCAATGGACTAATGCAATGGGAGCAGCTGGAAGAAATAATTCTTCTAAAGCAAACTGTAAACATTGCTAGGATTATGCAGGATGATAGAGAGGCTTTATTCTCATTCCAAGAAGAGTTAGGGATATTTCTTTGCATTTTTTAATGTGGAATCGGCCATGGAGTGAGAACTTTATCAGTGAAGGAGCAGAATATTAATGAACGTGGTAAACCTACAATGCTCTTCAATGTCTTCATCATCACTGAAATGCAGCTGGACAGATAATAAAAACACTCCTGAGGTCTTTGTATCGATTATGCAGGAGCCGTGCTTGTTCTTTAGTATTAGAATCATACGATGGTTTGGATCAGGAGGGATCTTAAAGATCATCCAGTTCCAACCTGCTGCCCTGGGCAGGGACACCTCCCACTGGAACAGGTTGCTCAAAGTCTCACCCAACCTGGCCTTGAACACCTGATCCAGTAGAAGGTGTCTCTTTCCATGACAGGGGGTGGAACTGGATGATTCTTAAGGTCCATTCCAACCTAAACCACTCTGATTCTATGATAAGACTTTTTTTTTTAAAAAAAAAGGCCAGTGCAAAACTTGACACATGGTTATGTCCATCCAATTGTAGCATTTTTAATCTTTCATTGGAATTCTGATATGTAACTGAGATCCCTTGCAAACAGAGTAGTAAAACCAGTAAGAACTGCACTGTTTCCATGCCGAGTGCTTAAATGTTTTTTTAATAATCACCACCATTAACCTACCTGGAAATTTTAAAGAAATGAGTGATCTACTCCTCCAGACAGTGTGAAGGGCACAATCCACTGTTAGATATTGTAATTGAAAAATCAAAGGGATAAAAAACATGGGAAGTGAAGAATCACCAGAGGAAAATTAGAGAAGTGGAAGAATCAATAGTAACATTAATGAGAAGTGCTGGAAGTGCCTGTTAACGACTGTAGGTGCCAGTGTTGCCGGGAATCGTTGCCCATCGTAAAGCAGCTCAGAGATGTGAAGCTGGTTCCGCAAGACCAAGTTCTCATAGGTTGTGAGAAAAACATCCATCAGATCAGTGCAAATATTGTACCTTTTCAGCATAAAGGAAGAAATAGATAAAGATGATCAAGATTTCTTTGGTGGAAGCCTTCTAATATAACCCTTAAAAGGCAGTGACCCCAAACAGGTTCCCAAGCAGGTAGAAATGAGGTCAAAACTTTTTATAGTCATCATCAGCCTGTAAATCTTTTGGCTGATGATGCGAAGGCTGGAGCACCTCCCATCCAAGGACAGGCTGAGAGAGTTGGGCTTCTTCAGCCTGGAGAAAAGAAGGCTCCAAGGAGACCTTATAGTTACCTTTCAGTACCTGAAGAGGCTACAAGAAAGCTGGGGAGGGACTGTTCACAAAGTATTGTGGTGGTAGGACAAGGGGCAATGAGGATAAACTGGAGAGAGGCAGATTTAGACTAGACTTGAGGAAGAATTTCTTCACCATGAGAGTGTTGAGGCACTGGAACAAGTTGCCCAAGGAAGTTGTGGCTGCCCCATCCCTGGAGATGTTCAAGACCAGTTTGGGTGAGACCTTGGTCAGCCTGGTCTAGTGGGAGGTGTCCCTGCCCATGACAAAGGGGTTGGAACTGGATGATCTTTAAGGTCTCTTCTAGCCCAGACTATTTTATCATTCTATGATCTGGGAAGACATACGTCCCACCTACCCATGGCACGTGACGAAGCTCTCAAGAGGGTTCTAAGTTTGCTTCTTTCCCAAGTCATGATAAAGATCACAGCTATTAGTGGCACTACACGTGGATAAAATTGAGGTGAAGAACTAGTTTTTACAGTTTCATGTCCTCCTTCCACTGAAGACATAGGATCATAGAATGGTTTGGGTTGGCAGGGACCTTAAAGATCATCTAATTCCAGCCCCTCTGCCATGGGCAGGGACATCTTCCTCTAGGTCTGGTTGCTCTAAGCCTCATCCAAGCTGGTCTTGAACACCTCCAGGGGTGGGGCAGCCACTAACCATTGCAAAAGCTCAGTAAGCTCTGGTGGGACCATCATTTTCGGCCTGGGGGTCGTTCTTTGCTTTCACAGAGAGCAGTTCAGCTCTTATATCTTGTACTTGACAAAGTGTTTTGGACTCTGAGAGTTTTGCTAATTCAGTAAGAGCAGACGTGACAGAGAAATACACTGAAATGTATAAGCGAATAGAAAAAATACGAATCAAATATAAAAGGAAATATATGAGTGAAGCACCGCGAGTCAAGCACAGAGATTTGTTTCCTTTCAGAGAACAGAAACTGAAAAGGCAGAGAAAAACCCACGTTATCTGCTAGTTTGCAGAAAGTAAAAAAAAATCCCAAGGAGATTGTAAATTCTTTACCTGTCTTGGGACTAAACCTCCCGGTTGTAATTTCAAAGCCTAAAACGTTCCTCCAGGAATAGCATTTTTGTGAATATCTTCTTAGTTTTTATGCTTCCCTTAAATATTATTTCCCTTCCTTTTGTTGACATGAGATAAGCAAGTGGTTTATCATGGAAAGAACTCAGCATTTAAAGAGAGGCTAATGAAGACAAAGGCTTTAGACCTTTATGGGGTTGCTGGTCAACAGCGGCTGAACATGAGCCAGCAGTGGCCCAGGTGGCCAGGAAGGCCAGCAGCATCCTGGCTTGGATCAGCCACGGGGTGGCCAGCAGGAGCAGCGAATGGACCGTAGCCCTGGACTTAGCACCGATGAGGCTGCACCTTGAATCCTGTGTTCAGTTTTGGCCCCCGGCACAAGAAAGATGTTGAAGCGCTGGAGCATCTTCAGAGAAGGGCAGTAGAGCTGGTGAAGGGGCTGGAGCACAAGGAGCAGCTGAGGGACCTGGAGCTGTTTAGTCTGGAGAAGAAGCTGATGAGAGACCTCATCACTCTGCAGCTCCTGGAAAGGAAGTTGTGGTAAAGTGGGTCTTGGTCTCTTCTCCCGAGTAACAAGTGGCCTCAAGTTGCACCAGTGGAGGTTTAGACTGGATATTGGGAAAAATTTCTTTACTGAAAGAATGGTGAAGCTATGGAAGAGGCTGCCCAAGGAAATGGTGGCTTTTCCATTTCTGGAAGTATACAAAATACATGTAGATGTGACACTTTGAGACATGGAGCGGTTATAGGTGTTGGTCTGTTGGTTGGACTGGACGATCTTAGAGATCTTTTCCATCCATAATAATTCTATGATTCTAAATTAAATCTTGCTGACTTGTATGTGCATCGATGAGATACTTGAACCCAGGTCAGTGACATCTTGGGTTGCTCGCATGATGAACATAGAATCATAGAATCACCATTTTGGAAGAGACCCACCGGATCATCGAGTCCAACCATTCCTATCAAACACTAAACCATGTCCCTCAGCACCTCGTCTACCTGTGCCTTAAACACCTCCAGGGAAGGTGAATCAACCACCTCCCTGGGCAACCTGTTCCAATGCCCAATGACCCTTTTTGGGAAAAACTTCCTCTTGATGTCCAGCCTAAATTTCCCCTGGCGGATCTTGAGACCATTTCGTCTTATCCTGTCCCCTGTCCCTTGGGAAAAGACCCCAGCTCCCTCCTCTCCACAACCTCCTTTCAGGGAGTTGTAGAGAGCAATGGTGAGATTATCCATTTTTGTGGCATCTTCAGAAAAGCTGAAGGAAATGGAGGGACATTTAAATCACAACTCTGGAAGCTATGAAATATCTCTGCACTTCTTCCCTGAGATCAGGGGGTTCACAAGGCTCTTCTGCAAGGCCAGATGCGAAGGGATAGTGTCTGTCATAATGCTGCTTGGAAGAAGTGCTGAGCTTGAGGGACTGCAGGTAGGTTGGATCTAGGAAATCAAGCTCTTCAGTATCAGCCCTTGGGGCACTATAGCTGCTTTTATGTTGAACTTTAGCTAGAGCAAGGCATTATGTTTACAAACACCAAATAGAGATGTGGAGCAAGGGAATTTCATGCTTTGGTGATTAATGGACTCTCTGGTATCTCCCGAGTTGATATTTTTCATTGATTGGATCTTCCTTTCTACCTGGAGGCTGTGTCTGAAATTCATTCGGTTTCTGAAACTGGGCTGCAAACACCTGAAATGTGCTGCTCTGCGAAGGCACATGACACCATCCTGTGGAGCGCGGAAAGCATTGAACATTTCTGTAAAGAACACGCATTTCAATGGATTCCATGCATTTCCTTAAGGGGAAAGCTCAATTTTTGCACAAGGGAAAGGCATGAAGATAAAATAGCTGATTTATTTGGCTCATTATCTTGGTTTACTCCCCGGTAATGCATGTTGTAGCCACTTCAGATCTTGTTGTTGGAGGCAGGGATCACATAGACCTGTTTGACAATAAGACTTTAATACTAGGAGCTCTTTTCTAAGCACTTTGTGTGTGATAACATTGTTCTTCTTGGTCAGTTTTTTTCCTTTTGGCAAGAGAAAGAAGGCTAAATGGAGAAATATTGATGGATTACAAAAGCATCTTGTTCCGAAACTGGATTGCCCTCACACTGAAGGTCATTTCCCAGCCTTGCCTAGGATTCTGAGAGTCATAGAATCATAGAATAACCAGGTTGGAAGAGATCCATCAGATCATTGAGTCCAACCATTCCTATCAAACACTAAACCGTGGCCCTAAGCACCTCATCCACCCATCCCTTAAACCTCCCCAAGGAAGGTGACTCAACCCCCTCCCTGGGCAGCCTCTGCCAGTGCTCAATGACCCTTTCTGTGAAAATTTTTTTCCTGATGTTTAACCTGAACCTCCCCTGGCAGAACTTGAGGCCACTCCCTCTTGTCCTGTCCCCTGTAACTTGGGAGAAGAGCCCAACTCCCTCTTCACCACAACCTCCTTTCAGGGAGTTGTAGAGAGCAATGAGGTCTCCCCTCAGCCTCCTCCAGGCTAAACACCCCCAGCTCTCTCACCCGCTTCTCATAAGGCCTGTTCTCCAGCCCCTTCCCCAGCTTTGTCATATCCCATAGACTCCAGGAATATCTGTGTTTCTCTGGGTGGTGCAGTTGTCACACCAGAAAGGTGGGATGTCATCCAGAGGGACCTGGAGAAGCTGGAGAACTGGGGCTGTGTGAGCCTCACGAGGTTCCACAAGGCAACGTGCAAGGTCCTATGCCTTGGTCAGGGCAATCAATACATGATGAGGGTGGTTGGTGATTCTGTGATGAGGGACATGGTCATTGAGAGCAGCCCTGAGGAGAAGGACTTGGGGTCGCTGATTGATGAGAAGCTGAGCAACATGTGCTCAAGCCCAGAATGTCAACCGTGTCCTGGGCTGGATCAAAAGAAATGTGACCAGCAGGTGAAGAAGGGGATTCTCCTTCTCTACTCTGGTTTCATGAGACCCCACCTAGAGTCCTGTCTCCAGTTCTGGAATCCCCAACACAAGAAGGAGATGGAACTGTTGGAATGGGTCCAGAGGAGGCCATGAAGATGATCCAGGAGCTGGAACACCTCTGCTCTGAGGACAGGCTGAGAGAGTTTGACTTGTTCAGCCTGGAGAAGGCTCTGTAGAGATCTTAGAGCACCTTCCAGTACCTGAAGGGTCTACAGGAAAGTTAGGGAGGGACTTACCTGGAGAGACAGGCTGAGGGGTAATGGCTTTAAATTGGAAGGGGATTGGTTGGGTGACTTTGTGCCGCAAAGGTGTTGTTGTTACCAGAAAGCTAATGCATCCAGTTCCTCCGCTTTATTTCCCCTGTGCACGTATTGTTTGCAGAAAGAGAGTTGGATTAATTTATGCTTGTTCTAATTAATCAAAACAAGAGAACTAAGGTCTGTTCCGTGCGCTACAGAAAAAAAGAAGCTCTGCAGGTAATTGTTGTTGTTGTTTAGATATAATTGTTCATTAGGGCCTTTAATATTTCTGCAGACAGCTTCCACTTCCATCTCATATTTGTGTTCTAATCCTTCTCTTTAAGGTGATTGCAACACAGAGAAAGACAAGAAGCAGGTTTAATCCATCATTTATTCCAAATGCCGAGTACCAAAGAGGAAAGAGGGTTTAGGAACCGGGAGGATGTTTAATAGGACAACAAAATCCGTTCTCTGGCTTGTTTCAAGGGGATTTTTAATATTCCGGAGCTAAATTAGACAGCGGATCCTGCACAGGCCCCGGGCTTTGACATGTGTTTTATAATGACAGTTAATTAGATGCTGTCTGCAGCAATCATAGGCTGTCACTCCTAATACACATCGAGGAACGTGAAGGACAGAAGAGCTTCCTCCCCCCTCCTTGCCCTAATTGGAATCGGTTGCTGGAATTAACTATGAGATGGTAGTTTGACAGTTAACGTAGCCGTTTCCCATGTGCCGTGAGGCAGGACTGTGACTCCTTCTTCTGTGCTCTACGTCTTGTGTACGGGAGTGGGTAGAGCAGCCAAGTGATGTCTTGGAGGCACAGAGGAACATTCCCCAATTTCTCCAGCCTTTCTCAATGATTACTCGTCAGGGAGCGTCATAACGTTCAAGAGATGTCTAATCCTGCAGGTCTCCTCCAGGGTTGCTCCTCTCCTCCTCCACCACTGGGTAGTCATTATCTTAGAAGATATAGTTCAGGCTCTTCAAAGGAGGTAATTCTGTTGTCACTCATGCAAGCTTTTCATAGAATCATAGAATCATAGAACAACCAGGTTGGAAGGGACCCATCGGATCGTCTAGTCCAGCCATTCCTATCAAACACTGAACCAAGTCCCTCAAGACCTCATTCACCCGTGCCTTAAACCCCTCCAGGGAAGGTGAATCAACCACCTCCCTGGGCAGCCTATTCCAATGCCCAATGACCCTCTCTGTGAAAAACTTCCTCCTAATCTCCAGCCTAAATCTCCCCTTGTGGAGCTTGAGGCCATTCCCTCTTGTCCTGTCCCTGTCCCTTGGGAGAAGAGCCCAGCTCCCTCCTCTCTACAACCTCCTTTCAGGGAGTTGTAGAGAGTAATGAAGTCTCCTCTCAGCCTCCTCTTCTCCAGGCTAAACAACCCCAGCTCTCTCAGCCGCTCCTCATAGGGTCTGTTCTTCAGCCCCATCACCAGCTTCGTGGTTCTTCTCTGGACTTGCTCCAGAGCCTCAACATCCTTCTTGTGGTGAGGGGACCACAACTGAACACAGTATTCAAGGAACAGCCTCACCAGAGCTGAGTACAAAATTGATAATTTTAGATAATTCAGTAAATCCCCATTCCCAGTAATTTCTGGTGCTCACTGTGATGCTTCAAGAAAATTGGCTTCTGAGTAGCTATAACGTAAAACCAAGTTCTCTTTTTCCCACCTCTTTTCCTCTCTGTCTTCCTCTTTCCTTTCTTTCTGCTCGTGCAGGTGTCCTTCAGTTTTTTGGTGAGTAAAGTAAGGCTGAGAGTTTCCATAGATCATGGATTCTGGATTTCATAGAATCATAGAATCACCAGGTTGGAAGAGATCCACCGGATCATCGAGTCCAACCATTCCTATCAAACACTAAACCATGTTCCTCAGGACCTTGTCTACCTTTGCCTTAAAGACCTCCAGGGAAGGTGAATCAACCACCTCCCTGAGCAGCCTGTTCCAATGCCCAGTTTCTCCAAGGCTTTTCATAGAAATGTATACAATTCTGTGAATCTGTGAATAAAACCTTTTCAGTAAAGCCAGTTACACAATTAGATTTTTCCAGATGAGAGTTGTCCTCTCTGCTATTCTATATCACTGGAATGGGTAACCCAGAGAAGTTGTGGCTGCCCCATCCCTGGAGGTGTTCAAGGCCAGGTTGGATGGGGCCTTGGGCAGCTTGTTCTAGTGGGAGGTGTCCCTGCTCATGGCAGGTGGGTTGGAACTGGATGATCTTTAAAGTCCCTTCCAGCCAACATCACTCCATGATTCTATAATCATAAAATCATAGAAGAGTTTGGTTTTGCACCATACTTCTTTTTTAAAAAAAAAAGTCTTATAGTAGAATCGTGGAGTGATTTGGGTTGGAAGGAACCTTAAAAATCATCCAGTTCCAACCTGCTACCGTGGGCAGAGACACCTTCTACTGGATCAGGTTGCTCATAGCCTCATCCAACCAGGCCTTGAACACCTCCAGGGATAGAGCAGCCACAGCTTTCCTAGGCAACCTGTGCCAGGGCCTCACCACCCTCGTTGTGAAGAAATTCTTCCTAATGTCTAATCTAAATCTTCCCCCTTCCAGTTTAAAGTCTTCTTTCTGTTTGTTTTGTGGTATAGTTAGAAACAGAATCATAGAATGTTTTGGGTTGGAAGGACATGTAAAGATCATCCAATTCCAACCCCCCTGCCATAGGCAGGGACACCTCCCACTGGATCAGAGTGATCAAAGCCTCATCCAACCATTCCCTGAACAGGGATGAGGCAGCCATGACTTTTCTGGGCAACCTGTGCCGATGCCTCATCAACCTCACTGTAAAGACTTTCTTCCTGAGATCTAATCTAAATCTCCCCTCTTTCAGTTTAAAAACACCACCCCTCATCCTATCACTACACTGAGTGATGAAGAGCCCCTCCCCAGCATTCTTTTAGCCCCCCCTTTAAGTTCTGGGAGGCCACTATAAGGTCTTCTTGGAGCTTTCTCTCCTCCAGGCTTGAACAAGCCCAGATCTCTCAGCCTGTCCTTGTATAGCAAGTGCTGCAGCCCTCAAATCATCTTTGTGGCATAGGGCAGGTTGGATTTCTAAGTCTAGTTAGCAAGTTTGCAGATGACACAAAGCTGTGTGGAAGTGTTGATCTGCTGGAGGGTAGGGAGGCTCTGCAAAGGGACCTAAACAGGCTGGAGCGCTGGGCAGAGTCCAATGGCATGAGGTTTAACACAGCCAAATGGCAGGTCCTGCACTTGGGGCACAACAACCCTATGCAGAGCTACAGACTGGGAGAAGCCTGGCTGGAAAACTGCCAGGAGGAGAGGGACCTGGGGGTGTTGGTCGACAGCCGACTGACCATGAGCCAGCAGTGTGCCCAGGTGGCCAAGAAGGCCAAGGGCATCCTGGCTTGTATCAGAAACGGTGTGACCAGCAGGTCCAGGGAGGTTCTTCTCCCTCTGTATTCAGCACTGGTGAGGCCGCTCCTTGAATCCTGTGTTCAGTTGTGGACCCCTCACCACAAGAGGGATGTTGAGTCTCTGGAATGAGTCCAGAGAAGAGCAATGAAGCTGGTGAAGGGGCTGGAGAACAGGCCCTGTGAGGAACAGCTGAGAGAGTTGGGGTTGTTTATCCTGGAGAAGAGGAGGCTGAGAGGAGACCTCATTGCTCTCTACAACTCCCTGAAAGGAGGTTGTAGAGAGGAGGGAGCTGGTCTCTTCTCCCAAGTGACAGTGGACAGGACAAGAGGGAATCACAGAATCACAAAATCACAGAACAACCAGGTTGGAAGGGACCCATCGGATCTCCTAGTCCAACCATTCCTATCTAACACTAAACCAAGTCCCTCAAGACGTCATCCACCCGTGTCTTAAACACCTCCAGGGAAGGGGAATCAACCACCTCCCTGGGCAGCCTATTCCAATGCCCAATGACCCTCTGTGTGAAAAACCTCCTCCTAATCTCCAACCTAAATCTCCGCAGGCGGAGCTTGAGGCCATTCCCTCTCGTCCTGTCCCTTGTCACTTGGGAGAAGAGCCCAGCTCCCTCCTCTCTACAACCTCCTTTCAGTTACTTGTAGAGAGTAATGAGGTCTCCTCTCAGCCTCCTCTTCTCCCCGCTAAACAACCCCAGCTCTCTCAGCCGCTCCTCATAGGGTCTGTTCTCCAGCCCCTTCACCAGCCTCGTTGCTCTTCTCTGGACCCAAGTTCTGCCAGGGGAGATTTAGGCTGGACATTAGGAGGAAGTTTTTCACACAGAGGGTCATTGGGCATTGGAATAGGCTGCCCAGGGAGGTGGTTGATTCACCTTCCCTGGAGGTGTTTAAGGCACGGGTGGATGAGGTCCTTAGGGTCATGGTTTAGTGATTGATAGGAATGGTTGGACTCGATGATCCGATGGGTCCCTTCCAACCTGGTTGTTCTATGATTCTGTGATTCTAAACTCAAGACACTCTTGGGAACCACAACTCTTGGCAGGTATCATTCTACTCAAGAGAAGTTGGAATTAGGTCTTCAAAGCAGTGATGTCGACAAGGCGTGTGTCTTTTTTGCATCACCAGACAGAAACCCCTTTTGCTGTAATTGCTTCGTCTAATCCCTTATTAGCCTGTAATATGGTTCCTGTCATGTCAAACTTCTTTTAATTTAATTTAAACAAAATGCTAACAATATTTTGCCTCTAATTTATCCCCCTCCCGGCTGCTTCAGAGACTCATAAGTAGATTGTTATGGCATTAATTATGATTTCATGGTCAGGCCCTGCTCCTCAATAGGAATGATCCAATTCGGCCCCCACTGCGTCTTCAAACAAGGAAGCTACAAACAGCCCTGTGATGTCTCCCACTGCTTTGGAAGATTTGATATAATGGGGGGGAAGATAAAGCAATCAAACAAATCCTATTTGGGCATCCCTGAGAGTATAATTCATGCATCAGCGAGCGCTGTCGAGGGAAAATTACCTTTGGAGTTCAAATTTCCATTCCAAAGTTGCACTGCGATTTGGTTTTTTCTAGGCTACGACCTTCTGCTTTTTCAAGACCATGAAATTTATATCCAGCTGCCGTTTTTACTGCACAAGCAAAAAAAAATCTCGAATACAAAATATTTAATGTCCCTGTCCATAAATTGATATTTTTAATAGTTTACTCGATGCTACTGACTTGTATGTTTTGACTCCCATTTCTCAATAGCTCAGACTCACAATCCTGTGCGCGTTTGGTTCTTTCTTAAATCTAAATAACAAAAGCAACAGCTGGACATTGATTTTCTGGGGACTGTTCAACATCCTCCCCTGCTTGTGTATTCTTTCATCACCATCCACTTGGAGCTTTCTTTGAAGAAGGATGAAATAACACATGGAATTTGAGCCTTAATTTGTGCTGTCAAGAACTGGTACGAGAGAACTGGTTTAGTGTTTGATAGGAATGGTTCGACTTGATGATCCTGGAGGTTCTTTCCAACCTAGTGAGTGAGTGAGTGAGGTTCAGATTGGACATGAGGAAAGATTTCTTCACTGAAAGGGCTGTGGGACACTGGCAGAGGTTGCCTGGGAGGTGATTGAGTCACCGTCCCTGGTGGCATTTAAAAGACAGGCAGTTGAGGTGCTCAGGGATATAGTTTAGGAAAGAACAGGTGCAGTTGGACTTGATGATCTCAAAGGTCTTTTCCAACCAAGAAATTCTATGATTCTGTGAGAGCGAGCGCTTTTCTGTGGACATCACAGGTTGGTTGTCATCTGGCCTTGTGTGCAAGTTTTCCTAGATTTCCTTTAGAATCATAGAATGGTTTGGGTTGGAAGAGATCTCAAAGTCCATCCAGTTCCAGCCCCCCTGCCTTGGGCAGGGACACCTCCCATGGGACCAGGCTGCGCAAAGCCCCATCCAACCTGGCCTTGAACACCTCCAGGACTGAGGCAGCCACAGCTTCCCTCAGCAGCCTGGGCCAGGGCCTCATCATGAAGAATTTCTTCCTATTTCCTAGTCTAATTCTTCCTCCTTCCAATTTAAAAATATTCCCCTGGTCCTATCTCAAGAGGCCCTTGTAAAAAGTCCCTCCTCAACTTGCTTGCAGGCCTCCTTTAGGCTGCTAACTCGTCTCCCTGGAACCTTCAGTGTAAGCGTCTTTCATAATGGAAGGAAAATTAAGCTAAGTAACAGATCTCTTTGACCATAATGAAGCAACTTAAACAACTGGGGTGTGTTCAAGATGTTTTTCCCTGTTGTTCTGGTGGTTCCAGCACCTGAGCACGGCTGAGAGAGCTTGGGGTGTTTAGCCTGGAGAAGAGGAGGCTGAGAGGAGACCTCATTGCTCTTTAAAACTACCTTAAAGGAGGTTGTGGAGAGGAGGGAGCTGGGCTCTTCTCCCAAGTGCCAGGGGATAGGACAAGAGGGAATGGCCTCAAGCTCCACCGGGGAGAATTAGACTGGACATCAGGAGGAAGTTTTTCACAGAAAGGGTCATTGGGCATTGGAACAGGCTACCCAGGGAGGTGGTTGATTCACCTTCCCTGGAGGGGTTTAAGGGACAGGTAGACGAGGTGCTGAGGGACATGGCTTAGTGTTTGATAGGAATGGTTGGACTTGATGATCCGGTGGGTCTCTTCCAACCTGGTGATTCTATGATTCTATGAATGGGGCCCACACGAAGACTAGGGAGGGGCTATTTTCAAAGGCCTGAGGTGATAGGATAAGGGGCAACGACTACAAACTGGAGAGGGACAGATTTAGACTAGACATGAGGAAGAGTTTCTTCGCTATGAGGGTGGTGAGGTGGTGGAACAGGCTGCCCAGGAAAGTGGTGGCTGCATCATCTCTGGAGATCACAGAATCATAGAATCATAGAACAACCAGGTTGGAAGAGACACGACGGATCATCGAGTCCAAACGTTCCTATGTTTAAGGCCAGGTTGGATGGGACCTTGGGCAGCCTGATCTAGTGCGAGGTGTCTCTTCCCATCACAGGGATGGTTGGAACTGGATGATCTTTAAGGTCCCTTCCAACCCAAACTATTCTATGATTCTGTGGTTAAAACTAGACCATTTCATAAAATTGCTACGTTTGGAGTGGGGGTGGAACGAAGGGAGGGAGCAGGCAATAAGAGCAAAATACTCTTAGAGTGTCTTTCCAAGCAATAAACAGCTTTTCCCTTTATTGAAATAACATTTCTTGTTATTTACCTAGGCTTTGCGATTTCCCTGTGGTTTATAACTTGATGAGAACTTGAAAATAGAAGGCAAAGTAGTAATTAGCTAGAGAGGAGTATAGTTAAACTTAGGATGTAAACAGGTTTGTGTGTGTACTTTCAACTAGAACCACAAATCATAAGAGAAAATCACAGTCCCAGTTGTATACATTTGTCGAGTTGCCACTTAATTTCTGTTTCTAAGGCTTGTTTATCCCAGCGTGAGTTGAAACGGTGCAGGCATCTCCTGGAATCACATCTCAAAGTGTCTCATTCCTAGTTGCTTGCTTTGAGGAGGAAGAGAGGTTTTAGTAAAAAGTAATCATAGAATCACTAGGTTGAAAAAGATCCGCCAGATCATCAAGTCCAACAATTCTCATCAAACACTAAGCCATGTCCCTCAGCACCTCATTCACCCGTGTCTTAAACCCCTCCAGGGAAGGGGACTCAACCCCCTCCCTGGGCAGCATCTGCCACTGCCCAATGACCCTTTCTGTGATTTTTTTTTCCTAATGCTCAGCCTAAACCTCCCCTGATGGAGCTTGAGGCCATTCCCTCTCGTCCTGTCCCGTCACTTGGGAATGAGCAGTCTGAGGGATCAGAGCAATCTAATGAAGCAGATTTTTTAACAATTGTTGCCTTCGGTCTTCAGGCAGACCTGTTATGGGTCGGTTTCCAAAGCGTGAGTGTGAAGGGGTGACCTTGGTTATACTGCTTCTCCTGCACCGAGCCTGGAAGTGCTGGAGTGGAGGTGGAATCTCCCAAAGTAGACATGTGCTAAACTTCTTATCCTTCCACCTCATCAAACAGCCTTTCAAATCAGATTGGAAATATGGCAAAGTGCTGAGAAGACATTTCATAGAATCATAGAATCACAAGGTTGGAAGAGACTCACTGGATCATCGAGTCCAACCATTCCTACCAATCTCTAAACCATGTCCCTCAGTACCTCATCCACCTGCACTTTAAACACGTCCAGGGAAGGTGACTCAACCACCTCCCTGGGTAGCCGTTTTATTCTATTTATGATGTGTCACTTCTCATGAGGAACGAGGAATTAATCATAGAATCATCATATGATTTGGGTCAGAAGAGACCTCAAAGTCCATCCAGTTCCAGTGGTGAGACACTGGCCCAGGTTGCCCGGATTAGTCGTGGCTGCCCCATCCCTGGAGATGTTCAAGGCCAAGTTGGATGGACCTTGAGCAACCTGATCCAGTGGGAGGTGTCCCTGACCATGACAGGGGTGTTGGAACCGGATGGACCTTAATGTCCCTTCCAACTCAAACCGTTCTATGATTCGTCACTGTGTGTCACATTTTTTAGGACCTTTTCTTCTATTTCCTACTCTTACTTAAAAACTGCATTTTTCCAGAATCACACACTCGGCTTTTCAAGATAAGCTGATCTGTAGCTACTCAGGTAGAGCCTATCTCTGATCATGTGCATTTGCGATACAAAAATACACATAGAAAAGGGTGAATGCATAGAATTGGCAGAATCTTGAGTTTATTTAAAGTTGCAGGTAGGCTGCGTGAATGCTTCTGCTTTGCTATCTGTGCAATTATGATTCGATTGATAAGGGCATGTGTGTGTAAATATATATATATGGAAAGAGAGGAACTGAGAAGAGGCTAATCTTAAGCTATTATTTCATCAGGGGCTGAATGCTGAATGCTAATGTTAAAGGGGGGAAAAAAGTGAAAGAAGTGAGCTCTTGGATTCCTCTTTCCCATCATCAGAGGTTCTGTCTGAGCAATATGGCATCGTTGGTGACTCCATCTGGGGAGCTGACAGCGCAGGCTGGTTACAATCAAACTTTCAGCCTTCTTCCCTAAGTCTGTAATTAAATGACATCACGGAGTCTTCAAATGCATCTGCTGTAAAAGTCAGAAGGCTAAAACATCCCATTAAAGGGAGGAGAGTGTTTCCGAGCATTAGAGAAGCTCAGGGGTGGAACTGCTCCAGGAAAGCTGTTTGAAAGCTGCTTGAGCATGGTTCCCTCTAGGAAGAGTCGTAGGCTGGTAAGTGTGTGGCTGGTTCCAGTTCTTAAGGCTCAAAATGTGATTTTTTTAAAGCAGCCTGTGGTGCTCAGGGAGATGTGGTCGTGCGTGTATGTGTGTCTGTGCATCTGCGAGCGTTTGGGATCTCTGCATGCTTGTTTTAAGGAGGCTTTAGAGGGACCTGGACCTATGGCTTGGGCAATGGTCCAAAGAGAATAATTGCTTCTGCGTCAGTGCTAAAGGGTGAAACTGCAGGGAAATAAAAACTGAACTTATAATAGATGTATTTTCTTTTCAAAGCCTGAGAAGCAGAAATAAGGACTATGAAGTGGTGATGAGCAATTAGGTATTTTCTCTCATCCTTTGAGTCATTTTTGTTGGCGTTAGAAGCGTGACTAAGGACTCATACTTTCAAAGGAAATTGGTTTCAACCTGATGATGATGTCCATTTCTGGAACCCTCAGCGTAAGAAGGATGTGGAGCTTTTGGAATGGGTCCAGGTGAGAGCTACAAAGATGATGCAAGGGCTGGAGCACCTTCCCGATGAGGACAAGACTGAGAGAGTTGAAGTTGTTCAGCCTGGAGAAGAGAAGGCTCTTAGGAGATCTTATAGTGACCTTCCAGTACCTGAAAGGACCCTACAAAAAGCTGAAGACAGATTATTCATAAAAGCTCTGGTGTGATAGGACAAGAGGGAATGGATATAAGCAGGAGAAGAGCAGATTTAGACTAGATATTAGGAATAATTTCTTTACCATGAGAGTGATGAGGCACTGGAACAGGTTGCCCAGGGAAACTGTGGCTGCCCCATCCTGGAGGTGTTCAAGGCCAGGTTGGATGTTGCCTTGGGTAACCCAATCTAGTGGGATGTCCCTGCCCATGTCAGAGTGGTTGGAACTAGATGATCTTTAATGTCCTATCCAGACCTAACTACTCTATGATTCTATGATGATGCCTCCCAGACCTAAAAATAAAAAAAATAAAAAATACGTGCAAAGAGAAAACCCTACAGCATGGAATATCAAATTCACTCATCCATTTGGAAGGATTCCCTATCAAAGTGCCCGTTTTAACATGTAATTTTTTTTTTACTTGTCATAGAATCATAGAAACACCAGGTTGCAAGAGACCCATCAGATCATCGAGTCCAACCATTCCTATCAAACACTAAACCGTGTCCCTCAGGACCTCTTCTCATGGTGCTTCAGAAGTACCCAAGACAACTGAGATTAAAGTTTTTATTCTTTCTCTCATTTCAAGCCTTAGAAATATTAATTCTAAAGTTGTAAAATGACATTAATTTTACAGTTGCAATTTGCGGTCGGACTCGATAATCCGATGGGTCTCTTCCAACCTGGTTGTTCTATGATTCTGTGATTTATATTGATTCTACAGCTACAATTTCTAAGCTACTCTAAGTGGAAGATACCTACAACCTTTTCCAACCACTGTGGAGCTGTTGGGTAAATAGAAATGAAAGTCTTTTTTGAAAAATCAAGCAGGTTTATGGAGTTGCAAGATAAAGACTGGATCTGCTGAGGAGGAGGGAGCTGCTTTATCATGCAGGGAGGCTTCTGGCTCTGACTGCACTTAAAGTTTTAAGCCCTTAAGGCTTTGCCTTTACCTTATCTTTAGTGTCCATTTATCTGGAGTCCTGGAGACACACCACTAAAGCAGAAAGATGACAAGGACATCAAAAAATATGTTCAGTAGCTGTAGTATTGTGAAGTATTTAACTGTATACTCCTTCTCTCCAGTTACTCACTTCCCAAGCTGCTTCTAGGTCTGGAGAACAAGTCTTCTGTTGGCTGAGGGACCTGAGTTGGTTTAATCTGGAGAAGAAGAAGCTGAGGGGAGACTTTAATCACCCTTTACAACTACCAGAAAGGAGATTTTACCCAGGTGTTGGTGTCCTCAGCCACGTAAAAATGGCAGTGAGGAAGTGGCCTCAAATTGTGCCAGAGGAGGTTTAGATTAGATATTATAAAAATAATTTCTTAACAGGAAGAGTGATGAAAGGTTAGAACAGGATGTCCAGGGAAATGGTGGAATCACCATCCCCGGAGATGTTCCTAATCATACAGACTAGGAGAAGACTGGCTAGAAAGCTACCTGGAGGTGAAGAACCTAGGGATGTTGGTTGACAGTGACTGAACATGAGCCAGCAGTGGCCCAGGTGGCCAAGAAGGTCAATGGCATCTTGGCTTGGATCAGAAACGGTGTGGCAAACAGGTCCAGGGAGGTTATTCTCCCTCTGGACTCAGCACTGGTGAAGCTGCAACTAGAATCCTGTGTTCAGTTCTGTGCCACTCCCCACAAGAAGGATGTTGAGTCTCTGGAGCGAGTCCAGAGAAGAACGACAAAGGTGGTGAAGGGGCTGGAGAACAGGCCTTATGAGGAATGGCTGAGAGAGTTGGAGGTGTTTATCCTGGAGAAGAGGAGGCTGAGAGGAGACCTCATTTCTCTCTACAACTCCCTGAAAGGAGGTTGTAGAGAGGAGGGAGCTGGGCTCTTCTCCCAAGTGACAGGGGACAGGACAAGAGGGAATGACCTCAAGCTCCACCAGGGGAGGTTCAGTTTTGGCATCAGGAAAAAAAAATCATAGAAGGAGTCATTGGTCACTGTCAGAGGCTGCCCGGAGAGGGGGTTGAGTCACCTTCCCTGGAGGTGTTTAAGGGATATAGTTTAATGTTTGATAGAAATGGTTGGACTCAATGATCCAGTGGCTCCTTTCCACCCTAGTGGTTCTCTGATTCTGTGATTCTATGAAAAAGCACATAGATGTGACACTTGAGGACATGGCTTATAGTGCACACAGTGGTGTTGGATTGACAGTTGGACACGATCTTTAGAGGTCATTTCCTTAATGACTCCATGATTCTTTTACTGAACTGTCATTGTTCTTCTGCTTGATCCATTGGAGACTGACACAGTGCAAGGTGTTGTGAGCTTGCCCTTGCTCACCTCGTTCACATTGTGATGATGCGATTCACCATGCTCTCCAGCTGCACCAAGAGTGACTTCAGGCAGGGCGACTGCAGTTTATGTGCAGATAAGCAACGGTGACCTGGAACTGTGGGAGAGGAGATTGCACATCAGAAGTTATCTTAATCGGCTTCATAGAGTGTTAAGAAGATTTACGTTAAGCTTTAGTACATACCACTTCTATTTGATGCCCAAAAATAGATCAGATGCTCTCTGAGTAGTCATTGGGGAAATTATGACTTATAACTCTAATTTAAAAAAAAAATTAAAAAAACCCCTTTTGAATTCAAAAGCTAAGAAAACCCAGGAGCTGCAAAGATGCAACAGCTATGGTTGTCCCTATTTTCAGCCAGATTAGCTCATTAAGAGTGGGTCAGGGCTCTCTTGTGTTCTGGGTGTCTGGGTATCGTGCACACATGTGGCATTGAAACCATATCATCATAGAATCACCAGGTTGGAAGAGACCCACCAGATCATCGAGTCCAACCATTCCCATCAGTCATTAAACCATGACCCTTATCACCTCATCCACCCATCCCTTAAACACCTCCAGGGAAGGTGACTCAACCCCCTCCATGGGCAGCCTCTGCCAGTGCCCAATGACCATTTCCACGAAATTTTTTTCCCAATGTTCAGCCTAAACCTCCCCTGGTGGAGCTTGAGACTATTCTCTTGACCCTACCTACTCTAGAGGCAGTAGCTCCATCAAGCCCTGGTACCTCAGGATCATAGAATCATAGAATCACCAGGTTGGAAGAGACCCACCGGATCATTGAGTCCAAGCATTTCTATCAAACACTAAACCATGTCCCTCAGGACCTCATCTACTCGTGCCTTAAACACCTCCAGGGAAGGTGAATCAACCACCTCCCTGGGCAGCCTGTTCCAATGCCCAGTGACCCTCTGTGTGAAAAACTTCCTTCCAATCTCTAGCCTAAATCTCCCCTGGTAGAGCTTGAGACCATTCCCTCTTGTCCTGTCCCCTGTCGCTTGGGAGAAGAGCCCAGCTCCCTCCTCTCTACAACCTCCTTTCAGGGAGTTGTAGAGAGCAATGAGGTCACCCCTCAGACTTCTCTTCTCCAGGCTAAACACCCCCAGCTCTCTCAGCCATTCCTCATAAGGCCTGTTCTCCAGCCCCTTCACCACCTTTGTTGCTCTTCTCTGGACTCGCTCCAGAGCCTCAACATCCTTCTTGTGCTGAGGGGCCCACAACTGACCCCAGGATTCAAGGAGCTGTCTCACCAGTGCTGAGTACAGAGGGAGGATGTCCCGAGGCAGGTTACAATCTCTTGGTTTGGGACTTTTGGTTGCCCCGATGTGGTTTTGAAGTAACCCCTGATTTAACTGATCGGCCTTAGCTCTGTCCGCACACTAGAGACTAATCAGTCAGTTGGATGATAATAGAAGATCGCACCATCTGCCTCCTTATTTAATGGAGTGTCAGCACACAGCAAATAGGAACTAATTGGATTGACAGACACAGAGCTGGTTATTAGACTGTTTTCTACCTGATTGGGAAAAGCAGAGGAGCAGAGAGCGATAGCAAAACTAATCTAATCGTGTCTGTTGTTATAAGAGCAGACAATCTGCCAGGCTAAATTATAGAATCACAGAATGGTTCAGATTTGAAGGGGCCTTAAAGATCATCCAGTTCTAACCTCCCTGACGTGGACAGAGACACCTCCTACTAGATCAGGCTCCTCCAAGGCCCATCCAACCTGACCTTGAATGCTTTTAGGGAGGAGGCAGTGTTATATCACCCTCATTGTGAAGAGTTTCTTCCTAATATCTAACCTAAATCTTCCTCCTTCCAATTTAAAGCCATTCATCCTCATCGTATCACTCCAGACTCTTGTAAAAAGTCCCTCCCCAGCTTTCCTGTAGCCTCTTCAGGTACTTGAAGGTCACTAAAAGGTCTCCTTGGAGCCTTCACTTCTCCAGGCTGGACAACCCCAACTCTCCCAGCCTTTCCTTCTATGGGAGGTGCTCCAGCCCTCAAATCATCTTTGTGACCTCCTCTGGACTCGTTCCAAGAGTTCCATCTCCTTCTTATGTTGAGGATTCATGGGCTTTGAGATCATAGAATTATAGAATCATAGAATCACCAGGTTGGAAGAGACCCACCGGATCATTGAGTCCAACCATTCCTATCAAACTCTAAACCATCACTTGCTGGTTGGAGTCGTTTGTCACTGCTCACTGCTCCAAAGCCATCTTTGCATTTGTAATACAAATCATTTTAATGCAACCTAATAAAAAACAGTTTGCGTAAAGATGGTTCCCATTTATAAAGCTGTCACCACAACTACTCTGTATTAATAGAGCCGTTTTAGAGATTTATAGTCAGCATATGTTGCATTTTACAGGGGGCGGAGTGGGAGCTGTTGAGTTGGAGCACGAAGAATGTGCCACTAGGTCAGATTCAAAAATAATAGGAAGAATAAGTTAATTTTTACAAAGCAGTTGTACTCTGAAGAGAATGTGAGTTTGCAGGGCAGGGAGAATCATCATACCACAGTCATGGTTAGCAAACAGAACATAGTATGGCATATCTTCCTTAAGAGGACAGCCTGGGAGGGTTGGGCTTGTTCAGCCTGGAGAAGAATCATAGAATCATGGAATCAACAGGTTGGAAGAGACCCACTGGATCATCAAGTCCAACCGTTCCTATCAAACACTAAACCATGTCCCTTGGGACCTTGTCCACCCATGTCTTAAACGCCTCCAGGGAAGATGAATCAAGACCCTCCCTGGGCAGCCTGTTCCAATGCCCAATGACCATTTCTGGGAAAAACTTCCTCCTAATGTTCAACCTAAATCTCCCCTGGTGGAGCTTGAGGCCATTCCCTCTTGTCCTGTCCCCTGTCCCTTGGGAGAAGAGCCCAGCTCCCTCCTCTCTACAACCACCTTTCAGGGAGTTGTAGAGAGAAATGAGGTCTCCTCTCAGCCTCCTCTTCTCCAGGCTGAACACCCCCAGCTCTCTCAACCGTTCCTCATAAGGCCTGTTCTCCAGCCCCTTCACCAGCTTTGTTGCTCTTCTCTGGAAGAAGACTCCAGGGACACTTTATAGCAGCTTCCAAGTACTTCAAGGGGCTCCAGGAAAGCTGGGGAGGGGCCCTTGATCAGAGGGTGAGGGGACAGGATGAGAGGAGCTGTTTTGTGCATAAAGAGGGGAGACTGAGATGAGATCTTAGAAAGAAATGCTTTGCTGTGAGGGTGTTGTGGGACTGGCCCAGGTTGCCCCATCCCTGGAGGTGTCCGAGACCAGGATGGATGAGACTTTGAACAACCTGATGCAGTGAGAGGTGTCCCTTCCCTTTGCAAGGGGGTTTGAACTGGAATATCTTTAAGGTCTCTTCCAACCCAAACCATTCTCTGATTAAATGAAGTAGAACTTAATACAAAAAGCTAAACTTGGTGAACTTTGTATTTCAGATCACTTTGAGGAATAGAATGACATTATACTATTAATACTATGGTTCTATTAGCGTCTTAATCATCACATGATATTAAAGTGTTTTATAACTATTTAATGAAACATCGCAGTATTTCTGTGCTGCAGGCCGGAGTTCGAGTAGGATTGGCTGTAAAGATTGCTTTAAAATTAGAATGACTTTTTGTCAAGGCTTGTGTGTATTTTCTACCACTGCTCTTATAGAATCATAGAATTGTTAAGGTTGGAAAAGTCCTCTAAGATCATCATGACTAACCTTCTAACACAATACTAATGTACTTACTAAACCATGCTATGAAGTTCCACATCTGCATGGGTTTTGGGCACCTCCAGGGATGGAGTGATGGACTCCACCACTGCCCTGGGCAACCTCTTCCACTGTTTCACCACTATTTCTGTAAAGAAAATTTTCCTACTGTCTAGTCTCAGCCTCTGCTGGTGCAATTTGAGGCAATAGTATGGTAAGTCAGAACCAGAAGAAGTGGTGGGTGCCTGGACCGTCCTTGAATATTGTGTTCAGTTCTGGGCCCCTCAGCACAAGAAGGATGTTGAGGCTCTGGAGCGAGTCCAGAGAAGAGCAACGAAGCTGGTGAAGGGGCTGGAGAACAGGCCTTATGAGGAACGGCTAGGAGAGCTGGGGGTGTTTATCCTGGAGAAGAGGAGGCTGAGGGGAGACCTCATTGCTCTCTCCAACTACCTGAAAGGAGGTTGTAGAAAGGAGGGATCTGGCCTCTTCTCCCAAGTGACAGGGGACAGGACAAGAGGGAATGGCCTCAAGCTCCACCTGGGGAGATTTAGACTTTACATAAGGAAAAATTTTTTCACGGTAAGGGTCATTGGGCATTGGAACAGGCTGCCCAGGAAGGTGGTTGATTCACCTTCCCTGGAGGTGTTTAAGGCACGGGTGGACAAGGGCCTTAGGGACATGGGTTAGTGTTTGTTAGGAATGGTTGGACTCGGTAATCCAATGGGTCTCTTCCATCCTGGTTGTTCTATGATTCTATGATTCTATGATCTTGTGGTCAGAGCTGGGTAGAAAGTGTCTCTACGCATACACATACCCTGGGTTCACATGAAATAAATACGTGACAGAACTTCCGTATAGAGAGGAAATGATTGACAATGGTTAGTACATTTATCTTCTGGCTTCTGCAGGACTGGATTTAAATTACAAGTGGATCAACAGTAAGTAGTGTCATTCAGTGGTCATTTTGCATTATATTCTCGGTCATGAAGCCATCCTGTAACCTAGAGGCACCTGGCAGGCTTTGCTCGTGGTTGAGTTGGATTTGGGCTAGAAGCTCATGGTTTCAAGGACTGGAATGGAGACGTTTGCAGATGAGGCTTAAGAAGAGGAAAGGGGTGGCTGGTTGTAGAAGCAGCAGTTGCTCAGTTTAGTATAAACTCAAAATACCGAAAGTATTTATTTATTTTTCAGTTACAAATGATAAAGCAGTAACTCATCACAGGGGTGTTCCAGGCTCAACGTGAAGTACGTTGCCATGGCCACTGAGCTGCACATCACACTCCCACTGTCCACAGTTTGCTTCAAGTGCAGTGTTTTACTTCTTCCTCTTCGCTGGATGTGCACAGTTGGGGCTTGTGGGCATCTTAATGGTCATAGAATCATAGAATGGTTTGAGTTGGAAGGGACCTTAAAGATCATCCAGTTCCCAACCCCCTTGCCATGGGCAGGGACACCTCCCACCAGACAGGCTGCTCACGGTCCCATCCAACCTGTCCTTGAATATCTCCAGGGATGGGGCAGTCACAACTTCCCTGGGCAACTTGTTCCAGGTCCTCGTCACCTTCATGGTGAAGAATTTCTTCCAAATATCTAATTTAAATCTTCCCCCTTCCAATTTAAAGCCATCTCCCCTCATCCTGTCACTTCAGACCCTTGTAAATAGTCCCTCCTCAGCTTTCCTGCAGCCTCTTTCAGTACTGGAAGGTCTCTGTAAGGTCTCCTTGGAGCCTTCTCTTCTCCAGGCTGAACAAGCCCAACTCTCTCAGCCTGTGCTCAGATGGGAGGTGCTCCAGCCCTCGGATCATCTTTAATGATATTGTTCTCTTCTACATTTTCAGGATCTCTTGCTTTGCAATAATTCATTACATATTGCCGTAATGGGGAAACTGAAGCCCTTTGTACCCAAACAACCCCAAAAAGTTCCTCAATAAATTAGGAAGAGTCAAAATCATCTGACCGCTCAATTCCTGCTCCCAGCCTTACATTGTAAAGAACCTGCACCTGCTCAAAGAGATTAAAAAGGAGGTTCACGGCATATGGGGAATAAAGCTACTTTCTATTTGTTCTCCAAATGAACTCAGAGTCCTCCTAGTGTAGTTAGGAGTCTGTAGGGGGTGAGCAGAATAAAAGTGGAAGTCAACTCTCAAAAGCAGCCGTGTGGGTTGGGGTGATAGGAGGCTGTGTTACACACTGGTGTGTGTGCAGCTCTGCACACGCAGCTCTGCGAAAACGTGACCTCGTGGAGGGGAGCAAACACAACCCGCTGCTCACCAACCACATCAGAAGAGGGGTTTTTTTTGTCTTGCTGCCGCAGGGTGAAACCCCATTTCTTAACAAGTAGACTGCGGAGGGGCTTCAGAATCTGACAAAAGCTCCAATTTTTCAAGTTTGATCCGAAAGGGCCTCGGCGAAGATGGGAAGCAAACTGAATTCATCTGCCGTAGGGGGATGAAAGGCCAGCACTGAGGGGTGACTCTTCTTTTCACACAGAGGGTCATTGGACATTGGAATAGGCTGCCCAGGGAGGTGGTTGATTCACCTTCCCTGGAGGTGTTTAAGGGATAAGTGAATGAGGTCCTGAGGGACTTGGTTTATTGTTTGATAGGAATGGTTGGACTCGATGATCCGATGGGTCTCTTCCAACCTTGTTGTTCTATGATTCTATGATTCTATGTGTTTCATATTTTGGATGCTTTCTTATTAACTGAACGAGCTGATGCGATTCATGCATGAGTTACTCTTCTCCTGCCTTCAAGGAGAAGCAGCTGTATTGCATCTGCTGGCGGAGAGAGCCGCTCGCGGGTCTCCTAGATGGATAAATGTTATATGCAGATTTGTGGCGCTGGTAATTGCTCTTGTTTCATCTGCAGAAAGGGAAATAACATCTTTGCAAGAGCGATTTCTAGAGATAGGAGGGAAATAAAGTTAGATTTTCGCTGCTGTAAATTCACACACCAGTGGATTGATTTTTAACTCTGCAGACTAATAGGTTTGCAAATTCACAGCTATGCTCAAAATCTACTCGGCTTCTGTTTCTTATGTAACACAGCCCTGTTCCAGTGAGCTGTTCAGTATGTTTTCCCATGTTTTACCCAGGAATGTGGTGATGATAGACATTTCAGAGCCTTCGTTTCACAGTAATGAGTTAGAGCTATGCCATCCTCCTCCTTTAGAAACCCAAATTTCTCCAGGAGGATCACAAAGCTCTGGGTTGCTCCTTGCTCAGATTTCATAGAATCATAGAATCACCAGGTTGGAAGAGACTCACTGGATCATCGAGTCCAACTACTTTTGGGAAAGTCATACTGAGGTACTAACTGAGGTTTGGTAGCAAATAGAAATGCAGCTTCTTCCTGGGGGTGCTGGCTGACACCCAGCTGAGCGTGAGCCAGCAGTTTGCTCAAGTGGCCAAGAAGACCAACAGCATCCTGACTTTGATCAGTGGCTGAAGAAACTGGGATTGTTCAGTCTAGGGAACTCATTGCTCTCTGTAGCTCTGAGTGAAGTGAGTATTCACAGAATCACAGAATAACCTCTCTCAGAACAGCCGCTGTTGGGTTGCTCTCTACAACTCCCTGAAAGGAGGTTGTGGAGAGGAGGGAGCTGGGCTCTTCTCCCAAGGGCCGGGGGACAGCACAAGAGGGAATGGCCTCAAGCTCCACCAGGGGAGGTTTAGGATGAACATTAGGAAAAAATTTTTCACAGAAAGGGTCATTGCGCAGTGTCAGAGGCTGCCCAGGGAGGTAGTTGATTCACCTTCCCTGGAGGGGTTTAAGGTGCGAGTGGATGAGGTGCTGAGGGACATGGGTTAGTGATTGATAGGAATGGTTGGACTCGATGATCCGGTGGGTCTCTTCCAACCTGGTTGTTCTATGATTCCATGATTCTATGAATGAACCTTGAACCTTCCAGGTCTATCTTACTTTGAATGCGTCTACAAAGCATCAAGAACCTTTATTGTTGGATATTTTATCTCTGATTGCATGGAGCCTGAGCTGGCTGCTTGGGATTTGCTGTTGTGTCAGTAATCGATATCCAATTCAATGGATTCCTGCTGTTTCATCGTAGAATCATAGAATAGTTTGGGTTGTAAAGGACCTTAAAGATCATCCAGTTACAACCCCCCTGCCATGGGTAGGGACACCTCCCACTGGATCAGGATGCCCAAGGTTCAGTCCAGCCTGGACTTGAACACCTCCAGCGATGGGGTAGCCACAACTTCCCTGGGCAACCTGGGTCAGGACCTTCCCACCCTCGTCCTGAAGAATTCTTCCTTATGTCTACTCTAACTCTGCCCCTCTCCAGTTTGAACCCATTGCCCCTCCTCCTGTCACAAGCCTTTGTGAACAGTCCCTCCTCAGCTTTCTTGTAGCCCCTTCAGGTACTGGAAGGTCACTATAAGATCTCCTTGTAGCCTTCTCTTCTCTAGGCTGAACAAGCCCAGCTCTCTTAGCCTGTCCTCGTATGGGAGGTGCTCCAGCCCTCTGATTATCCTTGTAGCCTCCTCTGAGCCTGTTCCAACAGCTCCATCTCCTTCTTATGTTGAAGATTCCAGAACTGGACACAATCGTCCAGATGAGGTCTCACAAGAGATGAATAGAGGGACAGAATCCCCTCCCTCGCCCTACTGGCCACGTTGCTTTTGATGCAGCCAAGGATTCAGTTGATCTTCTGGGCTGTGAACACATGTTGCCAACTCATGTCGAGCTTCTCAGCATTTTCGTACATTGTGTAGATTCACCCCAAGGTTCATTTCAGGTTCTTGGACCTCTTCTGACCAAGACAGAGGGAAAAAAAAAGGTTTAGCATCATACAACAATGAAACCAACCGAAGTGTAAATTTAGGCTGAATGTCTGTACAAATTTTCTTAATAAGATTTCAGAATATTTTATTTTTTTGCTATCAATTCATTTTTTGGATGAGACAATTTCAGAAAATATTATTATCGTCATTAAAAAGGAGCAGTTGATGTTATGCACTTTCACCGATGTATCTTCTCGTTCCTTTTAATGATATTTTAGAAGATATCTGATAACAAAAGGACAGAAGAAAGCCTAAGGAAGGGGAGAGATGTAGGTTTCTAAATCAACCCATAGAGCTTTTTAGGTTTTATTGTTTTTATTACACACTTTCAGCCTAGGTAAGACAGTTCTCGTAACCAATTAACTTGTGAGTTAGAACGAATTAAATTTGCTGAAATGGTTTGCCTTTTTTTTCCCTTTTTTAATCCAAATGACTGTCATTTACAAAAAGATACTTCATATTACTGAAAGTGTTTTTCTGTCTAAGGGGAATGCTTAATTGAAGCTGCAAATCACATCAAATGCTTTCATAGAGGGATGAAATACGTTTAAAATTGTACATTTTTTTGAAAATGGAGATTCTGCATTAAGGTTAAGATGCAGATTTCTGTTTTCTTTCCAGTCTAGAGAAGGACAACGGAAGTGGTGGAGGGGCTGGAGCATCAGGGGATGTGGGAGCAGCTGAGGGAACTGGGTTGGTTTGATCTGGAGAAGAGGAGGGCTAGAGGAGACCTTCTTGCTCTCTACAGCTACCTGAAAGGAGGGTTTAGTGAGGTGGGTGCTGGTCTCTTCTCCCAAGTAACAAAGGATAGGGTGAAAGGAAATGGTCTCAGGCTGTGCCAGGGGAAGTTTAGACCAGAAATTTCTTCAAGCAAAGAGAAGTGAAACATTGGAAGAAGATGTCCAGGGCAGTGGTGGGGTCTGCATCCCAAGAGATGTTGAAAAACATGTAGACATGGCACTCTGGGACTTGATTTATCATAGAATCATAGAATCACCAGGTTGGAAGAGACCCACTGGATCATCGAGTCCAACCATTCCCATCAATCGCTAACCCATGTCGCTCAGCACCTCGTCCACCCGGCCCTTAAACACCTCCAGGGAAGGGGACTCAACCCCCTCCCTGGGCAGCCTCTGACAGAGACCAATCACTCTTTTGGTGAATAAATTTTCCCTAATGTTAAGCCTAAACCTCCCCTGGCAGAGCTTGAGACCATCCCCTCTCATCCTGTCCCCTGTCCCTTGGGAGAAGAGCCCAGCTCCCTCCTCTCTACAACCTCCTTTCAGGGAGTTGGAGAGAGCAATGAGGTTTCCCCTCAGCCTCCTCTTCTCCAGGAGAAACAACACCAGGTCCCTCAGACTTGTTCTCCAACCCCTTCCCCAGCTTTGTTGCTCTTCTCTGGACTCACTCCACAGCCTCAACATCCTTCTTGTGGGGAGGAACCTACAACTGACCCCAGGATTTGGGGTGTGGTCTCACCAGTGCCCAGTCCAGAGGGAGAAGAACCTCCTTCACCCTGCTGGTCACACCATGTCTGATCCAAGCTAAGATGCCATTGGCCTTCTTGGCCACCTGGGCCACTGCTGGCTCCTGTTCAATCAACACCCCCAAGTCCTTCTCCTCCAGGCAGCTTTCTAGGCAGACTTCTCCTAGTCTGGAGCTGCTCAGGGTTGTTGTGCCCCAAGTAGGAACAGTGGTGTTGGGCTGATGATTGGACTGACTTGGAGTTCTTTTCCAAGCTTAATGATTCTGTGTGATGCTGTGACCATGTCCTGAATTCTGGTGATGCACCTTTCCAATCAGGGAAAGCATTTTTACTTTCTTCATGGCTGACACATACAGCAATGATGTTAAATAAGTGGAATTGCTCTATGTCAGGGGAGTTTTCTGTCCTAAATATACCACATGGCTCATTCTCTCCCATTTATGAGGCACTGAGGGACATGGTTTAGTGTTTGATAGGAATGGTTGGACTCAATGATCTGGTGGATTTCTTCCAACCTGGTGATTCTATGATTCTATGATTCAGAGAACACAATACACTGCATGTTAACCTAGAGAGGTTTTCTTCTGTGTATTCTGTGCCCATGAGAGATGGTTTTTAAATGCAGTTGTTGATACTGTGGCAGAAACCCTACTAAATTACAGCCAAATGGCTCTTCCTCGAGTAGAATAACCAGAGCAAATGGGAAGTGAATCAAAACTGTTCCTTCAAGGCTTTCTTTACGGCCCCTTTTTACAGTGAGCTATAGCGCAAATTTGCCTCTTTGGAGAGTAAAAAGAAAATAGTGGAGTATAAAAAGCCTCGGTGACAGAGCTGTTCACCATCGCAGTATTTTTTGGTTGTTTTTTTTTTATGTTCATTTGGATTTCCAACCACGCAGCTATATCAAAAGCCATTTGAAGAAGCAACCCTGCAGCATGTGGCCAGCCCGACCTCCTCTGACGCTTCACTTTATTCAAGAGTTTTCTCCGCTATGATTTTTACACGTTTTACATCAATGTGTCGTTGACCAAAATGTGATTTCTTATCATGAACGCTGGTTCACACACAGATATAAATGTTGATCTCGGCGATAGCCGTGGGTCAAATTGCTTTTTTGACATCTTAATCGTTGCATGAACAGTCTTTCCAGTACTGAAAGGGGCTCCAGGAAAGCTGGGGAGGGGCTTCTGATCAGGGAGCGCAGGGACAGGACAAGGGAGAATGGTTTGAAGCTGAAAGAAGGGAGATTGAGATGAGACCTTAGGAAGAAATGTTTTCCTGTGAGGGTAGAGAGGACCTGGAACAGGTTGCCCAGTGAACTCGAGGCTGCCCCATCCCTGGAGATGTTCAAGGCCAGGTTGGATGGAGCTTGGAGCCAGCTGATCCAGTGGAAGGTGTCCTTGCCCATGGTAGGTGGAGTTTGAACTGGATGATCTTTCAGGTCCTTTCCAACCCAAAACACACCATGATTCTGCAAGTGAAACAGGAAAATTTTTGGATGTATTCATAAAGCTAGTTTGCAGATGACACTAAGCTGGGTGGAAGTGTTGATCTGCCGGAGGGTAGGGAGGTTCCAAAGGGATCTGAACAGGCTGGATCCATGGGCTGAGACCAACGGCATGAGGTTTAACACAGCCAAATGGCAGGTCCTGCACTTGGGGCACAACAACCCTAAGCAGAGCTACAGACTGGGAGAAGTCTGTCTAGGAAGCTGTCTGGAGGAGAAGGACCTGGGGGTGTTGGTTGACAGTGACTGAACATGAGCCAGCAGTGTGCCCAGGTGGCCAAGAAGGCCAAGGGCATCCTGGCTTGGATCAGAAATGGTGTGACCAGCAGGTCCAGGGAGGTTATTCTCCCTCTGGACTCGGCACTGGTGAGACTGCTCCTTGAATCCTGTGTTCAGTTGTGGGCCCCTCACCACAAGTAGTATTTTGAGGCTCTGGAGTGAGTCCAGAGAAGAGCAACGAAGCTGGTGAAGGGGCTGGAGAACAGACGTTATGAGGAAGGTCTGAGAGAGCTGGGGGTGCTTCTCCTGGAGAAGAGGAGTCTGAGAGGAGACCTCATTGCTCTCTACAACTCCCTGAAAGGAGGTTGTAGAGAGGAGGGAGCTGGGCTCTTCTCCCAAGTGACAGGGGACAAGACAAGACGGAATGGCCTCAAGCTCCACCAGGGGAGATTTAGACTGGACATCAGGAGGAAGTTTTTCATGGAAAGGGTCATTGGGCACTGTCAGAGACTGCCCAGGGAGGTGGTTGATTCATCTTCCCTGGGGGTGTTTAAGGGCCAGGTGGACGAGGTGCTGAGGGACATGGTTTAGTGTTTGATAGGAATGGCTGGACTCAATGATCCGGTGGGTCTCTTCCAACCCGGTGATTCTATGATTCTATGAAAATCTTTTTTTAGTTTTAGATTCTGTTACACATTTTTATCTTTGTAAAGACTGAAATCTGTTTGAATACATTAAGCAGCAGTAATTGAAATTTAAATAAATAAATAGCACCGTGTGTGACTGTGAATGTGTCTGTGTGCATCTGCCAAGCAGAAAATACAGAATATCTGCTAAGTCTTTAATGCCACCCAATTACTTCCAATTTAAAAAAAAAACAGTTTAGCGTTTTTTTTTTAATTTGGCTGATCCTTCATTGGTAGATATTTATTTTGAGAAAAGAATGTGTCTAAAATACTCGTTCTTTCTGCAGATGAGAAGAATAAATACGTTGTACTTGTTGGGAAATTCTGGTGAGCTTTTGATTGGCTGGGAATTTGCATTTTCCCATTTCTCAGTAAGAAGAACTGTTGTGCAGAGGGTGTGTTTTTTTTGTTGTTTCTTGAAAATACACTGAAATTTGGCTTCGTTATGCACCCTTGATGTCAGGGGTGAAGGCAAGAGGGAATGACCTCAAGCTCCACTAGAGGAGGTTTAGGCTGAACATTAGGAAAAAAAAATTTCACAGAAAGGGTCATTGGGCACTGGAACAGGCCACCCAGGGAAGTGGTGTAGGGAGGGGTGTCAGGGATGAGTGGACAAGGCTCTGAGGGACATAGTTTAGTGATTGATAGGAATGGTTGGACTCGATGATCCAGTGGGTCTCTTCCAACCTAGTGATTCTATGATTCTATGACATGAAGAAATGTGAAGGTAGAAAGAATGAATCTTGGCAGTGGTGCCGGCTGCCTCCTAGCACTTCATGGCAGAAGTATCTCACTTGGTGTCCCAGCGATTCGTGCAGATGCCAAGTGGCAGTTGTGTGCGTTGCTCCAGTCAAGGGGCAGGGAGCTGCATAGTCTAAGCACTGTGACATTTGAAGTCTGAGCACTGACCGTCTTGTCTCTTGGACAAGATAAGGATCTGCTGATGGAGCAATAATCTGCCATTGTGGAATTAAAAATCACACTGCAGCAGCAGGTCAAATTAAGGTGACACAAGTGACACCAATCCTTGCCTTCCCAAATGTGTCACTGTTTGACTTTGCATCCTTAATTCTCTTAAGAAATAGATAAAAATAATCTTTTCTTTTAGATTAGTCTGGTTTTAATGGCATTCTGAATAATCCTTCCAATACACAACACGTAGGATACATCACAATTCCTATTTAGGGTGCTAGAATGATCCTTGGTGCACCTCTGCCATTCATCTCTATCTGGAATTTGGGGATAGAATCATAGAATCATAGAACAACCAAGTTGGAAGGGACCCATTGGATTATCGAGTCCAACCATTCCTATCAAACACTAAACCATGTCCCTCAGGACCTCATCTACCTGTGCTTTAAACACCTCCAGGGAAGATGAATCAACCACTTCCCTGGGCAGCCTATTCCAATGCCCAGTGACCCTCTGTGTGAAAAACCTCCTCCTAATCTCCAGCCTAAATCTCCCCTGGCGGAGCTTGAGGCCATTCTCTCTTGTCCTGTCCCCTGTCCCTTGGGAGAAGACACCAACTCCCTCCTCTCTACAACCTCCTTTCAGGGAGTTGTAGAGAGCAATGAGGTCTCCTCTCAACCTCCTCTTCTCCAGGCTAAACACCCCCAGCTCTCTCAGCTGCTTCTCATAGGGCCTGTTCTCCAGCCCCTTCACCGGCTTCGTGGCTCTTCTCTGGACTCGCTCCAGAGCCTCAATATCCTTCTTGTGGTGAGGGGCCCACAACTGAACAGAGGATTCAAGGAGCAGTCTCACCAGTGCTGAGTACAGAGGGAGAATCACCTCCTTGGACCTGCTGGTCACACCATTTCTGATCCAAGCCAGGATGCCCTTGGCCTTCTTGGCCACCTGGGCACACTGCTGGCTCATGTTCAGTCAGCTGTCGGATGTTTGCTTCTGCACTCTGGTCCTGTGCTCAGTGAGGATTTACTCTTGATGGGATGAAAGATGGAGCTGCACTGGGGCTGCCCTGGGGATCTCCATTTCCAGAGCAGGCGTGGAACTTAACCTGACTGGTGAAGACATGGGTGAGATCATCCTTGAACCATAGCAGGTCATGGTGAATGAAATGGAAATGACCTCAGGTTGCACCGGGGCAGGTCTATATTAGATATCAGGAAACATTTCTTCATCAAAAGTGTTCTCAGGCTCTGGCAGATGCTGCCCACGGAGGTGGTTGAGTCCCCATCGCTGGAGGTGTTTAAAAGACAGAGGGATGAGGTGCTCAGGGATATGGTTTAGTAGAGGACAGGTACGGTTGGACTCGATGATCTCAAAGGTCTTTCCCAACCCTATGATTCTATGAAATGGGATCCCAGTCATCCTTCTTCTCAGTCGTGCTAAGTGGTGATGTACTTTCACCATTGGAGTATCACATTCCTCACCTCTTAGGGCTGCTCCCTATTCTTAGAGATCCTCTGATGTCCATACGACATTTTTCTTTACCTTTTCTCTACTTCCATTTCCTCTGGTAGAAATTCTTTGATTGATGAAGACTTCAGCAATGGTCTGTTTTTCATTCCCATTATCATTCAGTCAAGCTCTCCTTGAACATTCAAACTTAAGGTCTCTCATCCATATCCTCCGTTCCACAGTTTCATTCTTAATAACTTTTTTCCTGATATTGAGTTTAAATCTGCTTCCCTAAGCTTCTGACCATTTGTTCTTTATCTCGAGTGTTGCTGAGCACTCGTAAAATCCCTTCTTGCTGAGTCATTGCTATCTAGCAGCTTTCTCGTAATCTGTGATTACTTTGTGGCTTGTGTCAAGTAAAATAGGGATAAGGATTTTTGATCCTTACCAGTATTAAGCGAACACTATTGTCTGGGTTGTGCCAAGTAATTAAAGCCTGTTAGAACACCTCAACCACCAGGAGTCGATTCTTTAATATGAAGTTTAAGTTTGCTAGAGTTTAAGGCACGGATCTTTCGGAGAGATCTGAAATGGTGATTAATGGCAGGTACTGGGAATCCAAAATTCTTGATTACACCTTTCGCTAGCACCGACCTTTCCAACAGACTCGCACAAACAATTTAGTTTCTGCTATAGGAAATGCTTAGAAACCTCATCAGGCTGTTGTGGGATAAGGAGTTCCTGCAGGTCAGCAAATCTGAGCTCTGAGAGTTTGATGCTCGTTTGCATCGTTGGGGTTGTTTAGCCTAGAGAAGAGGAGGCTGAGAGGAGACCTCATTACTCTCTACAACTACCTGAAAGGAGGTTGTGGAGAGGAGGGAGCTGGGGTCTTCTCCCAAGTGACAGGGGACAGGACAAGAGGGAATGGCCTCAAGCTCCACCAGGGGAGATTTAGGCTGGAGATTAGGAGGAAGTTTTTCACACAGAGGGTCATTGGGCATTGGAACAGGCTGCCCAGGGAGGTGGTTGATTCCCCTTCCCTGGAGGTGTTTAAGGCACAGGTGGATGAGGTGCTGAGGGACATGGTTTAGTGTTTGATAGGAATGGTTGATGATCCGATGGGTCTCTTCCAACCTGGTTGTTCTATGATTCTATGATTCTGTGGTTTGTATGTGGCTGTTCTCCCTCTAAAAGATTTTGTCTGTTTCTGTTGGTTTAGCCATGGAGGAGAGAAGGCTCCAAGAAGACCTTTTAGTGACCTTCCAGTATCTGAAGGGGCTACAAGAAAGCTGGGGTGGGCCTGTTTGCAAAGACTTGTAGTGATAGGACTAGAGGCAATGGATTTAAACTGGAGAGGGGTAGATATAGATTAGACATAAGGAAGAATTTCTTCACCATGAGAATGGTGAGGCACTGGCACAGGTTTCCCAGCGAAGCTGTGGCTTCCCCATCCCTGGAGGTGTTCAGGGCCAGGTTGGATGGGGCCTTTGTTGACCTGATCCAGTGGGAGGTGTCCCTGCCCATGGCAGAGGGCTTGGAATTGGATGATCTTTGAGGTCCCCACCAATCAAAATTATTCTATGATTTTTAAGCACCTGCTCGATTTATATTTATGAGTCCCTTCACTTCACTAAAAGCTGCTTGTTTCAAATCCAAGCTGCTCAAATCTCTCCTTTCCAATGTGAAAGAGGCAGAATGGAACTAGCTGCAGGTATTATAAAGAGTTAAACCATATTTTCTGTGAGTTCTCTACAAGTAGATCTGAACAGCCTAGATCGATGGGCTGAGACTCTACAAGCCCGAGAGCTGCGTCCTGCACTTGGGGCACATCAACCCCGTGCAGCTCCAGGCTTGGGGAAGAGTGGCTGGAAAGCTGCCTGGAGGAAAAGGACCTAAAGGTGTTGGTTGGCAGCAGGTGAAAAATGAGCCAACAATGGACCAGGTGGCCAAGAAGGCCAATGGCATCTTGACTTGTATCAGAAACAGCATGGCCTGCAGGTCCAGGGAGGTGATTGTACCTCCAGACTTTGCACTGATGAGACCACACCTCAGATCCTGGGTTCCGTTTTGGGCCCCTCACTCCAAGAAGGACATTGAGGGGCTGGAGCATGTCCAGCAAAGAGCAGCGAAGCTGATGAAGATTCTGGAGATCGAGTGTTATGAGGAGTGACTGAGGTATTTGGGGATGTTTAGCCTGGAGAAAAGGAGGCTGAGGGGAGACCTTATCACTGTCTGGAAATCCCTGAAAGGAGTCTGTAGTGACCTGGGTGCCAGTCTCTTCTCCCAAGTGATAGTTGGTAGGACAAGAGGGAATGGCCTCAGGTTGTACCAAGGGAGATTCAGATCAGACATTTGGAAAAATTTCTTCATGGAGAGGATTCTCAGGCCCTGGCAGAGGTTGCCCAGGGGGGTGGTGGAGTCTCCAATCTTGGTGTTTCAAAGACAGAGAGATGAAGTGCTTAGGGATCTGGTTTAGCAGTGGTTGGGTTTGATGTTCTCAAAGGTCTTTTCCAACCTACTGATCCTATGCATCAAAAGTGCTGTGCAAATAACCTTAGGAGAAAAAAATTGTAAACTTATTGGCAGACATTAACAGATCTGGTAAGTTAGTTTAATATGGTCCAATCAACCTTGACAGCATTCCCTTAAGGCCATCAGTGGTTGTCACTCAAAGCTGGTGGCATTAGGTCTATTATTTCAGAGATAAGCTCAGTGTTGGTCTCTCTGCTCTCTTCCCCGATGGCTCTACTGTTTCCCTGTTTGATTCAAACTATCGATTTGTGAAAGCCAGGAACTCAAACTGCCGTCCACTGCACTTCTCTCCTTGCAGCATCTCTCTTTGGAGAGGCAATCGTCAAACTGAACTGTGAATGGATCCCCTCGCGGAAGCAAGAGGTGCATCGGCCCAAATATGTCACTCTAGACTGATGGAGACAACACTGTGGAGGCTTTAGGGAGCAGATTGTTTAGATTTGAAAGAAATTGTGCATCTAGAGTTGACAGGAGCTCCTCAATCAATCCTCTGAAGGAAATCTGCCTCCTCTGGAGAGCTGAACGCGGAGGCAGAAAATTACGGACAATTAGGCAGACCTCGTTGAAGTCTTTGGGAAAATAGTTAGTGATAACCTGTCCTCTACTAAACAACATCCCTGTGTACCTCATCTCCCCATCTTTTAAACACCTACAGGGATAGAGACTCAACCACCTCCTTGGGCAGCCTCTGCCAGGGCCTGAGAGCCCTTGCAGTGAAGGCATTTTCCCCATTGTCTAATCTAAACCTCCCCTACTGTTTATCCCTTGGGAATAAAGACCAACACCCAACTTGCTATAACCTCTTTTCAGGAAGTTGTAGATAGTGAGAAGGTCTCCCCTCAACCTCCTTTTCTCTAGGCTAAACAACCCCAGTTCCCTCAGCCACATGTCATAAGACTTGTTCTCTAGCTCCTTCACCAGTTTTGTTGCTCTCTCTGGACACGTTCCAGCCCTTCAATGTCCTTCTTGGAGTGAAGGTCCCAAAACTTAACCTCAGATTCAAGGTGAGGCCTCACCAGTGCTGAGTCCAGGCACGAAATCACTTCCATGGTCCTGCTGGCCACTCTGTTTCTGATACTTGAATCAGTGGAAGCTTTGCTGGAACTGTTAGAGATGTCTCATATGAAAAAAAGTCTTTCCTAGTGAAGAAGAAATGACTTTGATGTTGCACATGGTGTTGTTAAGTATATTGGGAGATCCAAGGTCAAAAATTCGCTTCTACTACTGTGGTGTAAAACAAAGGTTAAACCAGTCCCAGACTTTCCAGGAGTGAGATTGAAATATGAAAGATAGTGAGTTACCTGCATGCATCGATAAAGAGGGCTGTAAAACCACCATACATGTCCCAGCGTGGAATCATTGAATGGGTTGGGTTGGAAGGGACCTTAAAGATCATCCAGTTCCAACCCCCTGTGATGAGCAGGGACACCTCCCGCTGGCCCAGGCAGCTCAAGGCCCCGGCAACTCAAGGCCCCTTCCAACCTGGCCCTGAGCATCTCCAGGAAGGAGTCAGGATGTCTTGATCCATTGTGATGCTCAATTCTTAATTATTTTGATATGTACAGTTTTGAAAGGAAGACTGATCTCTCTGCCTTGGATGTGACTTAGGGAAATGACAAGGTAATTTCTAAAGAAACATCTCTGCGTCAAGCAGATGGCACCGTCGAGAGAAAGATATTTTGCAGGAGGAGATGGCAAACATTTTGTGTTAAAATATTCGCAGGATCGGTGTGTCATTCAGCATAAACAGCAGTGGGATCTGAGGAAGAAACAATAACACATAATAAAAATAGAGTGTAATACAAGCATACGTAATGTAGTATTGGATCAGCAAAATCCATATGTATTGGTTTGTCAGTCATGGCTCTAGACTTCGAACATATGGCTTTAAATTGGAGGGGAGAGGATTTAGACTAGACTTTAGGAAGAAATTCTTCACGATGAGGGTGATGAGGCACTGGCCCAGGTTGCCCAGGGAACCTTGTCCACCTGTCCCTTAAACCCCTCCAGGGAGCACGAAAGATTTTGGCTTTAGGATTAAACCATAAATGTAACAGAAAATGTTTTTGAGGTTGGAAGGGACCTTCTCAGCGATGCTTTCCACTGGATCAGGTTACTCAGAGGTCCATCCAACCTGACCTTGAATGTTTCATAGAATCGTAGAATAGTTTGGGTTGGAAGAGACCTTAAAGATCATCCAGTTCCAACCCTCCTGTCGTGGGCAGGGACACCTCCCAGTGGATCAGGGTGATCAAAGCCTCAGCCAACCTGGCCTTGACCACCTCCAGGGATGGGGCAGCCACAGCTTTCCTGGGCAAGTGCCTGACCACCCTCACAGGAAAAAATATCTTTGTAACTTCTAATCTGCCCTCTTTCAGATTAAAATTTCACCAATTCCCCTGTTTCTTTTTTCTTCTCCAGCCACTGAGTCTTTGTCTCACCAGCACTTGGCATTTTATGGTTGATTTTTGTTATTTTTCTTTGAAGACCTTCTTAACCGTTTCTTCTCTTCATGCCTCGTGTTTCCCCAATCTGTGGTCATTCTGCCGCTTCTGGTGCTTGGCTTGGAGCTGAAAGAATGGCAAAGGCAATGCTAACACATTATAAGTAACTACATGGTTTAACTACATTGCGTTCTTTCCCTTCTGTTTTCCAGATTCATCCAGGAGATAGAGCACGCCATGGAGCTTGGCCCAACCAAGCAGTGTCCACTCCGTGAGTTCCTCACCATGTACATCAAGAACATCTTCCTCAATCAAGTCCTGGCCGAGATCAACAAAGAGATTGAAGGCGTCACGAAGGCATCTGATCCACTGAAAATATTGGCGAATGCAGATACCATGAAGATCCTAGGTGTGCAGAGGCCTCTTCTGCAGGTAGGAGCACAGTGAACATCTCTTTCTGTGCACGTATAGCCATGACCTGCCTACGTATCCAATGACAACCAGCTTGACTGGGTCCAGAGGAGGCCACAAAGATGATCAGGGGACTGGAGCACCTCCCATACCAGGAAAGGCTGAGAGGGTTGGGGTTGTTCAGCCTGGAGAAGAGAAGGTTCTGGGAATACCTCAGAGAAGCTTTCCAGTACTGAAAAGTGCTCCAGGAAAGCTATGGAGCAGCCCTTTATTGAGCAGTACAGGGACAGGACAAGGGGTATGGGTTAAAGTTGAAAGAAGGGAGATTTAGATGAGATCTTAGGGGAAAAACTGGTTTGCTGTGAGGGTGATGAGACCCTGGCCCAGGTTGCCCAGAGACGCACACTCTCCTGGGTAGAAAACTGGCTGGATGGTCAGGCCCAGAGAGTGGTGGGAAATGGTGTTAAGTCCAGCTGGAGGCCAGTGACAAGTGGTGTTCCCCAGGGCTCAGTGCTAGGTCCAGTCCTGTTCAATGTCTTCATCAATGACCTAGATGAGGGCATTGAGGGTACCCTTAGCAAGTTTGCAGATGACACAAAGCTGTGTGCAAGTGTGGATCTGCTGGAGGGTAGGGAGGCTTTGCAAAGGGACCTGGACAGGCTGGACAGCTGGGCAATGTCCAACGGCATGAGGTTTAACACGGCCAAAGGGCTGGTCCTGCAGTTGGGGCACAACAACCCTACGCAGAGCTACAGACTGGGAGAAGCCTGGCTGGAAAACTGCCAGGAGGAGAGGGACCTGGGGGTGTTGGTCGACAGCCGACTGACCATGAGCCAGCAGTGTGCCCAGGTGGCCAAGAAGGCCAATGGCATCCTGGCTTGGATTAGAAACGGTGTGACCAGCAGGTCCAGGGAGGTGATTCTCCCTCTGTATTCAGCACTGGTGAGGCCGCTCCTTGAATATTGTGTCCAGTTGTGGGCCCCTCAGCACAAGAAGGATGTTGAGGCTCTGGAGCAAGTCCAGAGAAGAGCAACAAGGCTGGTGAAGGGGCTGGAGAACAGGTCTAATGAGGAGCGTCTGAGAGAGCTGGGGTTGTTTAGCCTGGAGAAGAGGAGGCTGAGAGGAGACCTCATTACTCTCTACAAGTACCTGAAAGGTGGTTGTGGAGAGGAGGGAGCTGGGCTCTTCTCCCAAGTGACAGGGGACAGGACGAGAGGGAATGGCCTCAAGCTCCGCCAGGGGAGATTTAGGCTGGAGATTAGGAGGAGGTTTTTCACACAGAGGGTCATTGGGCATTGGAATAGGCTGCCCAGGGAGGTGGTTGATTCCCCTTCCCTGGAGGTGTTTAAGACACGGGTGGATGAGGTATTGAGGGACTTGGTTTAGTGTTAGATAGGAATGGTTGGACTAGAAGATCCGATGGGTCCCTTCCAACCTGGTTGTTCTGTGATTCTGTGATTCTGTTGTGACTACCGTGTCCGTGGAGGTGTTCAAGGCCAGCTTGGATGGGGCTTTGAGCAACATGGTCCAGTGGGAGTTGCCCCTGCCCATGGTAGTGGTCTTGGATCTAGATTCACTTTAAAGTCCCTGCCAACCCAAACCATCCCATGTTTCTCTGACCCACAGAATTTGTCTCAATATTGACTTTGCAGTTCTGATTTATTCCAGTTGCTACCATCTTTCCTTTTCCAGTTGCTGTATGTAGATAGGGAGAGATCATAGAATCATAGAATCACCAAGTTGGAAGAGACTCACCGGATCATCGAGTCCGACAATTCCCACCAATCTCTAAAACATGCCCCTTAGCACCTAGTCCACCCGTCCGTGAAAGGGACGGTCACGGAAGGGGTCATTGGGCATTGGAATAGGCTGCCCAGGGAGGTGGTTGATTCCCCTTCCCTGGAGGTGTTTAAGGCACAGGTAGATGAGGTCCTGAGGGACATGGTTTAGTGTTTGATAGGAATGGTTGGACTTGATGATCCGATGGGTCTCTTCCAACCTGGTGATTCTATGATTCTATGATTCTAAACCCCTCCAGGGAAGGTGTCTAAACGTTAATCACTTGTTATGTTTCGGTTGTGCAAGAGGATACATCTCTCTTGCTAAATACATCAAGCTAACAGAATCTTTGCATCTTGCCAGACACATGTTATTAAAGGCATCACCACATATTTTTACCCGTTTTCTTAATGTCCTACCAGGGAATTAATAACATAGAATCATAGAATAACCAGTTTGGAAGATACCCACTGGATCATAGAGTCCAACCATTCCTTTCAAACACTAAACCATGTCCCTCAGTACCTTGTCCACCCGTCCCTTTAACCCAGAAAGGGTCATTGGGCACTGGCAGAGGCTGCCCAGGGAGGAGGTGCTACATGTCCACCCGTGATTTCCCCCTAGAAGTTCTGGGGACACTTGGAAATCATAGAGACATGTCACCAGCCTAAATGCATGTGCCAAATGAGCAGGAGGAGCAAACATGAGGTGTGCTGCCTCCCAAGTGCAGCGTGTTGGTGATTGATGTGTTGCTCTTGCAGCAAAGCAGCTCTGTCGCTTCCTCAACCAGATAAGAGAGATTGGAGAGGTTCAGCTTTGACGTTCGAGTGTTTATGTTAGAAGATTCTTTCGAGCTCTGATTTGGAGGAGCAATAGTAGCAACGAGGACCATTCTCATCCCAGTTACTAATGGAACAGTTTGGAAGCCCAAAAAAACTTCTGAATTAGGGAGCTGAAAAGAGTGAACTGACTGTCAGCTCCGGTTCTTGCTGTGATTTGGGTCAAGCTCTTTTAATCCTTTTAAATTATTCCCTCTTATCTCTAAAATGGTCTCCTCGGGGGTGAATAATATTGGCAATGTTCTTAGGAAGTAGCGTCTCCCAAGGATTATGTGGCTGTTTTCTATCTTAGTTTATGTCTGTAAAATACATATATAATATAGTGATGTATAATGATAGTAAAAACTGTTATTACTGTTATTTTTTGGTAGGAGGTTGCATATATTCATGGTCACTAGCACTGTGCCTGTCTCCGTGCTGTGGATGTGGGATGGTTCTTACCAGGAAAAACAAAATTAGATTCCAACGGAGTATTTTCAGAAGTCCCTTAGGAGGGAAAAAGTTTCTTCCCATGGTTTAGAAAATTTCTGTGAGTTTTTGGATGTTTTGACCACGCTGGTCAAAATTATATTTTGGAGCAGTGCCACATCCCTGAATGATTTGATTCCTAAAGTACACGTTTAATAGCCTTCTCATAAACTCAGTTATCAAAACCTTTAAGTGAAAGAGTCCAACACGCAAATAATTACAAGATCATAGAATCATAGAATCACCAGGTTGGAAGAGACCCACCGGATCATTGAGTCCAACCATTCCTATCAGACACTAAACCATGTCCCTCGGGACCTCGTCTACCTTGCCTTAAACACCTCCAGGGAAGGTGAATCAACCACCTCCCTGGACAAAATGAACCTTGTTTTAACATACACAGTGTAGGAAGAGAAGAAGGCATCGCCCCAGGAGCAGGTTATGCCTGGATATAGCATGTTGAGTCCTCTCCTGAACTGAAGAAGGATTTGATGGTATTTGTCTTCTTTTTCCAATTGTGTCTAAGAGGTAATAGTGAAAATGCAGCACAAACAGTCATGAAACAAGTGTAGAGTATGGAGAAGCCCTCCTAGTGTCAGAAGGGGCTCCAGGAAAGCTGGGGAAAAGGTTTTTTATCAGGGAGTGCAGAGATACAGCATATGGGAGGGGGGTTAAGTTGAAAGAGTGGGAGATTTAGATGAAATATTAGGAAGAAATGTTTTCCCTTAAGAGCAGTGAGACCCTGGCACGGCTTGCCCCAACCCCAGCGGTGTTCAAGGTCAGCTTGGATGGGGCTCAAGCAACTTAATCCAGTGGGAGATGTCCTTGCCCATGACACCTGGTTGAAAATGGATTATCTTTAAGGTCCTTTCCAACCCAAACCTTTCTAAGATTCTATGCAAACAACTCACCATGCAAGTTTCTAAGAAAAAAAAAGAAGTATGGCAAAGCTGTGCCAGGTGTAGAAGTCATCCATGACTTGATTTTCAGAACAGGGTTGAAATAAAAAATCTCAGGGGAGATTTAGGCTGGACATTAGGAGGAAGTTTTTCACACAGAGGGTCATTGGGCATTGGAACAGGTTGCCCAGGGAGGTGGTTGATTCCCCTTCCCTGGAGGGGTATAAGGGATGGGTAGACGAGGTCCTGAGGGACATGGTTTAGTGTTTGATAGGAATGGTTGGACTCGATGATCCGGTGGGTCTCTTCCAACCTGGTGATTCTATGATTCTATGAAATAATCTTTAGAGCAGATCATTGCTTCCATAACAGGGAAGTCATCTAAAGGTGGAAACTGAGCTACAACACAAAGCAAAATTCTATTTATTCACAGACTGAGTTCATGGAAGATGTTATTTGAAGTTCCTTTCAAGAGATCTTGAGGTAGATTGGTATATTCTGTGTTGTAGTTTGTATTGTTTGCCTTTCTTTTGTTTCTTCTTATGAGAATTAAACCTGGTGAGAACTGAAATTCCGCCTGCGCAGGCGTCTGACCTTATTGAGAGTTGAAAATCCTTTATGGCAATATTAGCGCTCAAGCTTCGGAGCAGGACCATGGAGGTTATTAACCTTACAAATTTGTTTTGGAGCCTTAATGCGATAATGTATTTTTGTGGATTATGGCTTCTTTTATAGCCCTCAAAAAATGTGTTCTGTAATATCGATATATTTTCTTAAAGTTCATTTGGGGTTGAAGAGTCAGTTCGGCTTGGAATTTTGTCGTCCAGTTCCTGTAATTTGTTTCTCATGATGGATGAAAATCATTTGGAGCTGGAATTATTCTTGGTCAAAACGTACACGGTCAAAAGGTCTGCCTGTTCCCGACATTATAGACGGGTAATTTTGTGAAAGAGAAGAAAAATTGCTGCCTCTTTGAACCAAGTCATCCAAATAGCTCCCTAAAATAATTTTATTGATCTTACTTTAAAAGGGGGGGGAAAAAAAGGCCATTTCTCCATTGACAGTGCTGGAGCCTGAAAATTTTTGCCCTCCTCACCTCCCAGCTACGATGAAAATACGTGAACGAGTGTGGGTCGCTCTTGTGGCCTTGTGTCTTTTCATGGAGGGGGTTTGATGGTTCAACCATCCCACTCCTTCCTATCCCGAAGATCTCTCTGAAGCTTCTGCAGCAGGAGCAGCCGCTGTGATTTGAACACGACTCAAGGATTTATCAGTTCCCACTTGCCCAGGCTGATAATAGCGGCTTTTTGATAGCTATCGGCACATATTTGAACTGAATTAGCTTATAGATAAGAGGTTTTCCAGCATCGTGTCCTCAGAGATGAATCATCCATTTCCGTAAAGATTATGCTTTAAAAAAAAAATATTGTCGCTAACCTTTATAAATGTTGCATTTGACTGGGAGCATGGTCTTGGTTTCCGTTCTTCTGCCCTTAAATGTAAAATATTGTAAAGTTGTTTTCCTTTTCAGGGCGAGTGAGTAACCACCACAACTAATTTGTCTCCCGATTATTCTGCATTAAACCCCAGGCTGTAATTGTTTAAATCAATACTGAGTTAGGCTACAAGCAGCTTGACAGCTTCTTATAGACTGTTCTTGTACGGTTCGTGTTGAGGTGATAAATCTTTTCAGCTAGGTGGTCACAATTAATATTGGCCTTAGAAATCATAGAGTCATAGAATAGTTTGGGTTGGAAGGGACCTTAAAGATCATCCAGGTCCAACCCCTCTGCCATGGGCAGGGATATCTCTCATTGGACCAGGCTACTCAAACCTTCCCTGGGCAACCTCTTCCAGTGCCTCATCACCCTCACAGTGAAGAAATACCTCCTTACATCTAGCCTCAATCTTTCCCTCTCTAGTTTATACCCATTGCCACTCAGCTGATCACTTAAACCTTTGTAAACAGTCCCTCCCGACCTTTCTTGTTGACCTTCTTCAGGTACTAGAACATAGAATGGTTTGGGTTGGAAGGGATCTTAAAGATCATCCAGTTTCAACCTCCCTGCCAGGTGTTGCCCTGTCTCCATCCAACAAAAATGTGGAAGTTGCTTTGATCTTTCCACTCTACAGCAGCAGAGTTGGGGTTTTCCTTTAAAGCATCAATGTAGCTGTTGATTCATTGAATCATAGAATCACCAGGTTGGAAGAGACCCACCGGATCATCAAGTCCAACCATTCCTATCAAACACTAAAACGTGTCCCTCAGGAGCTCTTCCACCCGTCCCTTAAACACTTCCAGGGAAGGTGAATCAACCACCTCCCTGGGCAGCCTGTTCCAATGCCCAATGACCCTTTCCGGGAAAAACTTTTTCCTAATCTCTAGCCTAAATCTCCCCTGGCGGAGCTTGAGGCCATTCCCTCTTGTCCTGTCCCCTGTCCCTTGGGAGAAGAGCCCAGTTCCCTCCTCTCCACAACCTCATTTCAGGTACTTGTAGAGACTAATGAGGTCTCCTCTCAGCCTCCTCTTCTCCAGGATAAACACCCCCAGCTCTCTCAGTCGTTCCTCATAAGGCCTGTGTAGATGGCAGTGTAGATGAGCATACAATCTTAGGATGATTTGGATTGGAAGGGACCTTAAAGATCATCCAGTACAACCCCTCTGCCATGAGTAGGACACCTCCCACTGGACCAGGCTGCTCCAGATTCCATCCATCCAGGTCTCGAACACTTGTCTGAAGGCAATATTCACAACTTCCCAGGGCAACCTCTGCCGGTGCCTCACACTTCATTTCTTCTTAATGTCTAGGGCACAATAGTTTTCTGTCCAAGCTCCACTAGCTGAAAATCCAACTAAAGACTCCTTTAAAAGTCAGAGAAGGCAGCTGTTTACTGGATAATGACTTGCTGGAGCTAATTATCCCTTACCCAACGCAAGAAGTCACTCACTTGTGACTTTCCAAGGAGGCATCGCTGGTAGCTTTGGCATGTTTTCTTCCCCTCCAATTAGTGGTTATTAAGAAGAAGGATGGTCACAGCGAGTGGCGTTTAAATGACTCACCAGTCGTGATGGGTGCATGCTTTGATAGCGAGGAGATGTTATTATTTATTAGCGTAAACAAATTAGTTGCTTTTCCAGGCTGCCTTCCAACGATCAAAATCCATTTAGGAGCAGACGTGGCTGATCAATTGGGGTTTCCCATTCAAGGGCAAGTGTGAGTTTTGAAGCAGCATCTGTAGTTCTAGTCGTCATATTTCAATTTTTTTTTTCTTTTGCACTGTTATAGTATCTAAACCAGTATGAAGTGCTCTGCAGATGTTTTCATCCCATGTGGTGTATCTGTTTCCCTCGCACAGCTGAAATGCCGAGAGGTTAAAACCCACCGGTTCCACGGCTGAATTTCCAACTCAATCCCTTTTTTTCTGTTGGAAATGAAAAACAAAATTATCTCTCGGTGGGAGTCTGACTCTCCCTATTGCTTTCAATATTTCTTTAGATAATTTTGCCTCTGAGGGGAACACTTAGCGTGGTTACTGCCTTTAGTGGGAGCTTTTACAAGGCTCCCATCTAAGTCATCTGCAGATGTGTAAGTTCTCCACCGAGGCTGATCGTGGAGCTGTAAGTTATATAAAAGCAATTGCTTAGCTTTAGGCAAACAATTATGGCAGAATTTTCCATTTATTTTAAAAATCAAGTTTAACATGCACATTCAGTAAATTCAGTAACATGCACATTCAGTTTTCCAGCCAGGCTTCTCCCAGTCTGTAGCTCTGCATAGGGTTGTTGTGCCCCAAGTGCAGGACCCGGCATTTGGCCGTGTTAAACCTCATGCCGTTGGACACTGCCCAGTGGTCCAGCCTGTCCAGGTCCCCCTGCAAAGCCTCCCTACCCTCCAGCAGATCGACACTTGCACACAGCTTTGTGTCATCTGCAGACTTGCTAAGGGTACCCTCAATGCCCTCATCCAGGTCATTGATGAAGACATTGAACAGGACTGGACCTAGCACTGAGCTCTGGGGATGGAACCTTTAAGGAACCTGTTCCAGTGGGAGGTGTCCCTGCCCCTGGCAGGGGGGTTGGAATTGGATAATCTTAAAGGTCTTCTCCAATCCAAGTGATTCTATGGTTAATTCTATTAGTCTCTATATAGTACAGACCAGGAGTCTTCGTTTAAGTCGCATATTATTTTTATTGGAGAAATGCGAGTGCAGCTCTTGCCTCTGTATGAGGCACATTATGTGTGAAGCAGAATAACTCATCCAGTGGTGACATTATGACCTTCACACCTCTACCTCTGGCCATATCTTGTTATGGCTGATCTCTAATTAATATTAGTCTGGTATTATTAACTCTACCTCCCTGTTTCACGCTCCTGGGGTCACCCTGGCCACCATGGTCCTGACAGTCATAGAGATGAAAGTGTTCGTGAAGGGCTCGTGTCAATGAGTACAATCAAAAGATGTTCCGGGCAAAGCCAACTAGTTAATAGATCACGTTTGTATTTCTTAGCAATTACATTGTGCTTTTGATTAATGAATCTCTGGTGGTTTGTACTTAATTTAATTGGTAAAACTTGCTATTCAAAGATTACCTTTCTAACACAACTTTATCTCTGTATCAGCCAACATCGTTCATAGAGTCCAAGAGCTGATACTTTGGGGTGAAATCACGTCCTTATCTCTTCTTGCTCAGGGTTGGGTCTGCTGGGTCATTTTAAAGCCAGAAAGCTCCGTTTCTAACCTTAAAGTGTGAGTTTAAGCAAAAGTGAGTCATTATCCAGTAAACAACTGCATCCTCTGACTTTTTAAGGAGTTTTCAGTTGGATTTTCAGCTAGTGGAGCTTGGACAGAAAACTATCGTGCCCTAGACATTAAGAAGAAATGCTTCACGATGAGAGTGTGAGGCACAGGCAGAGGTTGCCCTGGGAAGTTGTGAATGTTGCCTTCAGACAAGTGTTCAAGACCTGGATGGATGGAATCTGGAGCAGCCTGGTCCAGTGGGAGGTGTCCTGCTCATGGTAGAGGGGTTGTACTGGATGATCTTTAAGGTCCCTTCCAATCCAAATCATCCTAAGATTGTATGCTCATCTACACTGCCATCTACACAGGCCTTATGAGGAACGACTGAGAGAGCTGGGGGTGTTTATCCTGGAGAAGAGGAGGCTGAGAGGAGACCTCATTAGTCTCTACAAGTACCTGAAAGGAGGTTGTGGAGAGGAGGGAACTGGGCTCTTCTCCCAAGTGAGAGGGGACAGGACAAGAGGGAATGGCCTCAAGCTCCACCAGGAGAGATTTAGGCTAGAGATTAGGAAAAAGTTTTTCCCAGAAAGGGTCATTGGGCATTGGAACAGGCTGCCCAGGGAGGTGGTTGATTAAACACCTTCCCTGGAGGTGTTTAAGGGACGGGTGGACAAGGTCCTGAGGGACATGGTTTAGTGTTTGATAGGAATGGTTGGACTTGATGATCCGGTGGGTCTCTTCCAACCTGGTGATTCTATAATTCTATGATTCTTAATATCATTGAGAACCAGTCGCTTCAGGTTGGAAAAGCACAACCTCCCGAGCTGCTGATGCTGAGAAGCCTGAGTGGAACGGGGGTCAAACCTTGTGTTTCCAGGGTGGGTTGGAGGGTGCAGACGGGCTGCTGTCTCTTTTGATCTTCCTGCTGCAAGAATTTTTTGGTGGACGAGCTGAAGAGAAGTAATGACTTCTGACACATGTGCTGACGGGGACTGAACTGCGTTAGCGCTCTGTCAATCCCATCTTTTAAGAGCTACCTTTTTTGAGACCTGTTTGACTTTAGTGGCTATCAAAGGCATCCTCTCTGCTTTTGTTTGCGAGGGAAGAGCAGCAGGCAGTTGAGGGAGAGGCAGGTAGCTTCATGGCCAACGTGGGGATCAGCTGCTCTAAGGGAGCACAAGGAGCATTAAACCCCTGAGGTCACTCTAGGAACTGGAATGGGTGTGAGGAGAGGTCAGCTTTGCCTCTCTGCGTATTCTGTCTCTCTCTGTATTTTCTGGTCATTAGTCCCATAAGTGGGACTTGAGCCAAAGAGGAAAGAAAAACGTACTCTGATTCTTGCACTCTGGAGATGGCCTGGCAGAAAAAAAAAAATTGAAAAAAAAAGAGAGAAATAGCAAATAGCTGTCACTGTCTGCTTAGCCTTGAAGATTGACATCAGGTCCTGTCGGTGTCATTGCAATTCCCAGTGCAGCTTTTGAATTAATTCTGTCTCCGTAGATGCAGTATCTATTGAGTTGGTAGGGCTTTTATCCCTTTTTATGTTGCTCCTGAATTAAAATGGGGTTTTAGGGCGATGGGAGAAACTACATGCGTCATCTGCTTCACTCTTCCCCATTCTTTTTGAGAGGATCTTGTTTTAAACTCCTGCAATCGTCATGCACACAGGGATTTCTGGCTTGGCCAGAAGTCAATGAGAGTGAACGACAATTGACACAATGAGTCGGTGGGAGCTTGGAGCTGGGAACACCTCCAGGATGCTGAGCCCGGCAGCTCCTGCTGCTGTTGGTGAGATGCAGGGAGGCACCAAAATCTCATAGAATCATAGCATGGTTTGGGTAGGAAGGGACATTAAAGATCATCCAGTTCCAACCCACCTGCCACGGGCAGGAGCATCCCACTGGACCAGGTTGCCCAAAGCCCATCCAACCTGGCCCTGAACACCTCCAGGGATGGGGCAGCCACAGCTTCCCTGGGCAACCTGTTCCAGTGCCTCAGCACTCATGGTGAAGAAATTCTTCCTAATGTCTTGTTGGATCTGCCCCTCTCCAGTTTTACCCATTGCTCCTCATCCGATCACTATAAGCCTTTGTGAACAGTCCCTCCCCAGCATCCTTGTAGCTACAAGGGGGAGTGTCTACAAAGCTGCTTAGAGGAGAAGGACCTGGGGTTGTTGATTGACAGCGACTGACCATGAGCCAGCAGTGTGCCCAGGTGGCCAAGAAGGCCAAGGGCATCTTGGCTTGGATCAGAAGCAGCGTGACCAGCAGGTCCAGGGAGGTGATTCTCCCTCTGGACTCAGCACTGGTGAGACTGCTCCTTGAATCCTGTGTTCAGTTGTGGGCTACTCACCACAAGAAGGATGTTGAGGCTCTGGAGAGAGTTCAGAGAAGAGCAACGAAGCTGGTGAAGGGGCTGGAGAACAGGCCTTATGAGAAGCAGCTGAGAGAGCTGGGGGTGTTTCTCCTGGAGAAGAGGAGGCTGAGAGGAGACCTCATTACTCTCTCCAGCTCCCTGAAAGGAGGTTGTAGAGAGGAGGGAGCTGGGCTCTTCTCCCAAGTGACAGGGGCAGGACGAGAGGGAATAGCCTCAAGCTCTCCCTGGGGAGGTTTAGGCTGAAAGTGAGGAAAAAAAATTTCATGGAAAAGGCTCAGTGGTCCCTGTCAGAGGCTGCCCAGGGAGGGAGTTGAGTCACTTTCCCTGGAGGTGCTTAAGGGTGGATGAGGTGCTGAGGGCCATGGTTTAGTGTTTGATAGGAATGATTAGACTCAATGATCCTGTAGATCTTTTCCAACCTAGTGATTCTATGATTCTGTGTTATCTAATCTAAACTATCCCTCCTCCAGTTCAGAACCATTCTCTATCACTGTGTGCACTTCTATTGTGCTTGATTTACTCTTTTAAATCAATTCCTGTGGCATTTAGCATCCACCCCTCACCTGGACTGTGGCTCTTCATCACATAATTGCCAAGCTAGGAAAACCACTAAAACTTCCCTGTAAGTTATTTTATTTTACTTTTTGTTCTTGCAAGTCTCTTTTTTCTTCAAAACTTGGGAATAAACCACATGTGTCTACCCCAGCCTTGGTCACAGGCCTTGATTGATTATTTTAATTACCCAGACAGCCTCCTCCAGCAGCAGTATTGTGCTCATAAATCCTCATTTTGCCTCACATGGCTGAACCCACATGGCTGGTATCAGAAACAACCCGTCTTATCTTTCAGACCAGAGGAAAAACCTTCTAGCTTGGCCACCCTCCTGCTTATTTAAACCTAATGCTGCACATTTCTCATTTCCAGCCTCATGAAGTGATGTGTCTGTGGTAGGAGATCACAGCCCTGGGATGCAGAGCTGGGCTCTTCTCCCAAATGTCAGGGGACAGGACGAGAGGGAATGGCTTCAAGCTGCACCGAGGGAGGTTTAGGCTGAACATTTGGAAAAAAAATCACAGAAACGGTCATTGGGCACTGGCAGAGGCTGCCCAGGGAGGGGGTTGAGTCCCCTTCCCTGGAGGGGTTTAAGGGACGGGTGGATGAGGTGTTGAGGGACGTGGGTTAGTGTTTGATAGGAATGGTTGGACTTGATGATCCGGTGGGTCTCTTCCAACCTGGTGATTCTGTGATTCTGTGAGTTGTTTCTGTGTTGAGTGACCATTGCTGCAGTGTCCAGAGGGCTCTCGACATTCACTTCAGAGTCCTCTACAGAGGCAGAGTCTGGTGAACTGCATTTAAAGGAGATCTTTATCCCTCCATCACCACCAGCCCTCCGGGGGTTCTTTTTGGGGGTTCATTTGATAGGAATGGTTGGACTCAGTGATCTGGTGGGTCTCTTCCAACCTGGTGATTCTATGATTCTATGATTAGCTGAAGTCTGTGTCTCTCCATCTCAACAGCACATATTTTTTTATACTATCCTTCTGCTTGGTTTACTTTGTGAATCCACAGATCCATGAATGCATCAAGGGAGGCTTAGGTTGGATACTAGGAAAACATCTTTATTGAAAGAGCAATGAAACATTGGAAGAGGCTGCTCAGGGCAGTGGTGGAGTCTTCATCCCTGGAGGGGTTCAGAAAAGGTGTAGATGTGGTTTGGGAGGCACAGTAGGGTTGTGTGGGTGGTTGGACTGGATGATCTCAGAGGTCTTTTCCAATCTTAACAACTCTACGATAAACCCATAGTCTCATGCAACACTCTTCAGAGATGGCTACAACAGAAGAAACTTCACGTTGTTCTTCCCAGGCTTATTGAAAACCACATAATTTTTTTTTTCTTATGTCCTTTGCATTTGAAGCTTGGGCCCATTTCATTTAGGAAGAATAACTCTGATTTCTGCTTTTTGAAATGTTTTCCCAATCAGAAGTGCTGTGTGAGACGAGCCGTCGCATCTTAAATAATTGATGGCTACTTTATTGAGTTGTCAGCACTAATTCATCCTCCTTTTGAAGTGCTCGGATGTTCAAAAGAGTAATCCTCCTACAACGTGCTCATTTTTTTGAAGGAAAGTTCATTTTTATAATTACTTTTTTTTTTTCTGCTGTGGAATGTAATTGTAGCTGTGTGGCGGAGGAGGGGGGTGAAGTACCTTCTAGCTCACACGTGCTCTAAAATGCCTTTATTAGCAATTTTGCTGCTAATTTCTCTGTCTCCTTCCTTGTGCAGAGCTTTAATTATACCTGTTTTAAAAGTGGGGTTTGAAATATGACACCTAATTCTCACCGAGAACAAAAGAGAGATTAATCTATTGTTAAAAGGGAAGGTAAAGCTGCTCTATTTTTTGTGTCGGGGGCTGCCCCTCCTTGACAAAGGAGCATTTAGTGGGAGGATAGCAGAGAGGTAGCTGTGATTCAGAAGGGATTTGTCAACAGGAGAATTAAAAACACATGAAGAGATGGTGTGATCAGGGGATGCCTTCTTCTTCCAAGGTGGGTTTCATAGAATCATTGAGACTGGAAATGCATTGGAGATCATCAGGTCACAGTTTCTCACAGCATTCTGCTGCAGGAACTGTCACCTCTGGCCTGGACAGCCACACACTCTCCTGGGTGGAAAACTGGTTGGCTGGAGGGCCCAGAGTTGGTGGGAAATGGTGTTAAATCCAGCTGGAGGCCAGTTCCAAGTGAGGTTCCCCAGGGCTCAGTGCTGGGTTCAGCCCTGCTCAATGTCTTCATCAATGATCTGGATGAAGGCATCGAGTGTACCCTTAGCAAGTTTTCAGATGACACTAAGCTGGGTGGAAGTGTGGATCTGCTGGAGGGTAGGGAGGCTCTACAAAGGGATCTGAACAGGCTGGACCTCTGGGCTGAGACCAACGGGGTGAGGTTTAACACGGCCAAATGCTAGATCTGCACTTGGGGCACAACAACCCTATGCAGAACTACAGACTAGGAGAAGTCTGGCTGGAAAACTACCTGGAGGAGAAGGACCTGGGGGTATTGGTTGACAACCGACTGAACACGAGCCAGCAGTGTGCCCAGGCGGCCAAGAAGGCCAATGGCATCCTGGCTTGTATCAGAAATGTTGTGACCAGCAGGTCCAGGGAGGTTCTTCTCCCTCTGGACTCAGCACTGGTGAGACTGCACCTTGAATCCTGTGTTCAGTTGTGGGCCCCTCAGCACAAGAAAGATGTTAAGGCTCTGGAACGAGTCTGGAGAAGAGCCAGAAAGTTGGTGAAGGGGCTGAAGAACAAGAGGAGTGGCTGAGAGAGCTGGGCTTGTTTAGCCTGGAGAAGAGGAGGCTGAGGGGAGACCTCATTGCTCTCTACAACTCCCCGAGAGGAGGTTGTGGAGAGGAGGCAGTTGTGCTATTCTGCTAAGTGAGAGGGGACAGGACGAGAGGGAATGACCACAAGCTCCACCGGGGGAGATTTAGACTGGACATTAGGAAAAAATTGTTGACAGAAAGGGTCATTGGGCATTGGAATAGGCTGCCCAGGGAGTTGGTTGACTCACCTTCCCTGGAGGTGTTTAAGGCACAGGTGGATGAGGTGCTGAGGGACATGGTTTAGTGTTTGACAGGAATGGTTGGACTCGATGATCCGGTAGGTGATTCTGTGATTCTAAGTCCAACTATTAACACACCATCCTGCCTCCTAAACCATGTCCTGAAGTGCCACGTCTACACATTTTTTTAACACCTTCAGGCATGGGAACTCCATCGCTTCCTTGGGCAGCCTCTTCCAATGCTTTATCACTCTTTCCATAAAGAATATTTTCCTAATATTCTATCAAAATCTCCTCTGGAGCGACCTGAGGCCATTGCCTCTTGTCCTGTCACTTGTTCCATGGGCGAAGAAACCAACACCTACCTCACTACAACTTCTTACAGGTAGTTAGAGAGAGCAATAAGATGTCCCCTCAGCCTCCTCTTCTCCTGGCTAACCAGCCCCAATATCCACTCCTCCCCTTCTACAGGTAGAAAGGAAGGTTCTTTCTAGAGTGTGTAAACTTTTCTAGCAGTTTAAAGGTTAACAGCTCTCTAAATTATATCAGAAACAATTGAGAGAAGGCAGTAAATTAAAAGTCCCCCCCTTGCTATTAATGTCTAAACAGACATATTCCCTTTCAAATAAATAACAGAATAATTGTGCTTATGTGCACACGAAGCTGTCAGAATGGTTATTATTTAATTTTTTTTTGCAAATTCTCTGCTTTTGAGCTGTGATTTTTACTTCTGTGAACTTCACCGTATAGAGGGTAAATGCTTTTGCATTGGAGTTGTTTGGTTCTGCAGCCTCAGTTCTGGTCATCGTGCGTGTGATCCAGGACTCACTGGGGAATTGAAGCCATTGGGATGAGCTTTTTAATTAAAATATTCGGGGACGCTGTGTATCTGTAAACTGTGAAAATAGAGGAAAATGATACAACTCTACAGCAGAGCCCTACCCCGAGGCTGTGTTCTATTTTAATTAATTAGGTGCTGATTATTGCTGATGGAAAAGGTAAAGATGAGTGAGAATTGACATTGGGTTTGTGAAGATGGTATCCTAGATTCCAATCTTGACTGACCTTGAAGTCAATGGAGTTACACCAGCTTTCTTCCAATGCGAGTGAGATGAGATCTGTCCCATTAGATCTAAATAATGTCGTTAAGTAGAGTCCTTTGGAACACTGAAGGATAGAAAATGATATGGTCATTCAGCTCCACCCAACTCCTGTGTGCATGAAAAACATCAGCCTCAAATACCCCTTGAGTCACATACAATTAAACGAAGAATAAGGTTGAAAATCATAGAATCACAGAATCATAGAACAACAGGTTGGAAGAGACCCACCAGATCATCGAGTCCAACCATTCCTATCAAACACTAAACCATGTCCCTCAACACCTTGTCCACCTGTGCCTTAAACACCTCCAGAGAAGGTGAGTCAACCACCTACTTGGGCAGCCTCTGCCAGGGACCAATGACCCTTTCTGTGAAAAATTTTTCCCTAATGTCCAGCCTAAACCTCCTGTGGCGGAACTTGAGGCCATTTCCTCTTGTCCTGTCCCCTGTCCGTTGGGAGAAGAGACCATTACCCTCCTCTCTACAACCTCCTTTCAGGTAGTTATAGAGAACAATGAAGCAAACCAAACGTTCAAGCATCCAAGGGAGGTCCAAGCCAGGTCTAATGAAAGGCACTGAGATCACTGTGCCTAAATCTACTTTTTTTCTCATTTAAAGGTGGTGTCAGAACCTGATTAAAGGGCAGATTGGTGATAGTGTGAAAACACTTCAAGGTGAATTTTGTTGCTTTTGCTGATAGAAGAGTTTATACCACGAGAGAGTTATGGATGTTGGGTAGGTTCCTCAAATAGTTAATGAAGCTCAGGGGAGCTCTGGCTGCCCCATCCCTGGAGGTGTTCAAGGCCGGGTTAGATGAGGCCTTGAGCAACCTGATGCAGTGGGAGATGTCCCTGCCCACAGCAGTGGATTGGAACTGCATGAATTTTAAAGTCCCTTTCAACTCAAACCAAACCATTCTGTGATTCTAGGAAAGGTTTAGGGCAGGGCTCTTACAAGAAGCCGGATCTGCAGCAGCACAGAGCCTTCCAAAAATGTCTAAAATAAATATATCGATATATTTTAACTTGAGTTTTAGCTTAAGCCACAAGCCTCGGAGTTGTGAATAGTGGAGGGAGGAAGAGGGGGAATGTTTGCTGACAGTAGGGGCAGATGGTCATTGGAGTAGACATGGACCCCTTTGAGATCTTCAAACATTCAGTGGTGGCTGGTTTGAGCAGCCTAATTTCTGCACAACTTGCATCTTTCTTGGCATCTTCCCCTAGACTCCTCTTTCAGTACTTTTACGTGGGTATCAGCTTGACTTTTTTCTTTTAAAGTGCGTTTCCACCTTGTATCGTTTGGCACTGATCCATATTTAGGTAACGAGGGAGGTTGTTTTCCTTCTGATGAGGAAAATGATTTTAAATGTTTTTCTTCTAACAGGTTAGCAAGTGTTGAAATTGTTGTAATGAAATAATGACAGGGAAGCATCTCCCCATGAGTTTACTGTGGTGGTGAAATGTCTGCCTCTTGACAGGCTTCAGGTTTTTCTTCTGGGTTTATTCACATGCTCTTGTTCTTTGCTTTTAAGGATCAAAGAGCTCTTGAAGGCGTAGAGTGGCCTCAAGGAAGTACTTTTGAAGTCCATTTTATCTCCAGTAGCCAGTACCATCCACATCAACTTCAACTACTAGTATGAGGAGGTGATTCATACCATTGTCTTATCCTTTCTACTCATCCTCACTTAAATCCCTAGTGATGGCTTATAAATTGTAGCCATGCCTTGATTCAAGGTTATTGTCAGGTTGCCTAGAGGAGTTATGGATGTCCCATCCCTGGAGGTGTTCAAGACCAGGTTGGATGGGGTTTTGAGGAACCTGATCCAGTGAGAGGTGTCCCTACCCATGGCAGAACGGTTGGAACTGGATGATCTTCCAACTCAAATCATTCCCTGATTCTATGATTTATAGACTATTCCTTCCTTTCCTTCTTTTATTTGCATCATTTCTTTGTGGTGGTAGAATAAGGATTCAGGAGAGATTTGGATGGAGGTGAGGGTGACCTGGTTGACCAGTGCCCAACCAACCTCATAGTGAAGAAATTCCTCCTTATGTCTAGTCTCAATCTGCCCCTCTCCAGTTTGTAGCTGTATATCCCATATTCAAGGTTGTTAGATTTGTGTCCACCACCTCACACTCTTCCATGGCTTGGACAGTAAGCGTATTTGTAAGGCAAACACAGCCCTGTAAAGATGTTGTCTAGGCTTTGCCTCTTCTAGAAGTAGAAGTCTTAGGAATGCAAGAGATCATAGAATCATAGAATCGCCATGTTTTAAAAGACCCACCAGATCATCAAGTCCAACCATTCCTATCTAACACTAAACCATGTCCCTCAGCAGCTGACCCACCTGTGCCTTAAACCCCTCCAGGGAAGGTGAATCAACCACCTCCCTGGGCAGCCTGTTCCAATGCCCAATGACCCTCTGTGTGAAAAACCTCCTCCTAATGTCTAGCCTAAATCTCCCCTGGTGGAGCTTGAGGCCATTTCCTCTTGTCCTGTCCCCTGTCCCTTGGGAGAAGAGCCCAGCTCCCTCCTCTCTACAACCTCCTTTCAGGTAGTTGTAGAGAGTAATGAGGTCTCCTCTCAGCCTCCTCTTCTCTAGACTAAACACCCCCAGCTCTCTCAGCTGTTCCTCATAGGGCCTGTTCTCCAGCCCTTTCCCCAGTTTTGTTGCTCTTCTCTGGACTCGCTCCAGAGCCTCAACATCCTTCTTGTGCTGAGGGGCCCAATACTTAATCCAGGATTCATGGTGCAGTCTCACCAGTGCTGAGTCCAGAAGGAGAAGAACTTCCTGGACCTGCTGGTCACACCATTTCTCATACAAGCCAGGATACCATTGACCTTCTTGGCCACCTGGGCCACTGCTGGCTCATTTTCAGTCGGCTGTCAACCAACACCCCCAGGTCCTTCTCCTCCAGGCAGCTTTCTGGACAGACTTCTCCTAGTCTGTAGCTCTGCATAGGGTTGTTGTGCCTCAAGGGCAGGACATGGCATTTGGCCTGATTGAATCTCATGCCCGTGGTCTCAGCCCTGCGTTCTTCCTTTCCGTCATGGGAACGGTCAGCAAGAACTGCTCTTGGAACCTGCTGTAAAACAATAAATGAATAAAAAAGACCACAGGAAATCTTCCCTATTCATTAGACTTCATCATGGTCTTTGATAGTTCAGCTCAATCCCTCAATGCAGCGAGTGATACCCTTTCCAAATTACATTAAGCCTGACAGCTCTGGATTGCCCTGATTGTAAACGGTCAATCCCATTGTGAATCCGCTGAAACACGCACCTCCCTGCTGCCTCCCCTCACCAAATCTAATCAGGCACTCCCGTGGAAGTGAATTCTAAGCTCTCATTACGCCTCGAATAAAAACTATTTGCTTGTTTCAGGTTTGAATTGCCGGAAATTAGTTTAGAGTCCAGCGGGGTGTGAAAATAGGTCTGATGTTTTCCTTCTAGGCTGGATTTAGAAGCACAGCACCGAGGGACCTCTTGGGTCATGAAGTTCTGGTCCCTGCCATGAGATGCACAGCATCATATAATCTGCTTTTCATAAATATATTCAGTCTGTCCTCAAAGCAGCCAGACTTTTATTCCGTATAGCTCCTATTGGAGGGGATGTAGAGTTACATTTCTTTAGCATTTTGCTGTTCTGCTCATTCCATGCAGTAATGATACTCGAGGCTCTTTATCAGTGCAACCTCACACAGAATTTGGTCTACTTGAACTTCACCATCTCTCCCTTAAGGCTGCAGTGGTTTTGGTAACTTGGAATAATAGAATCATAGAATAGTTCGGGTTGGAAGGGATCTGAAAGATCCCCCAGTTCCAACACCCCTGTCATGGGCAGGAACACCTCCCAATAGATCAGGCTGCCCAAAGCCCATCCAACCTGGCCTTGAACACCTCCAGAGATGGCGAAAAAAGACATGTCCTCACACATCTGCTCAGAGCAATTCAACCTTGTGACAGCTCAGTCACAACTAAATGAATGGGTGGAAAGCTGCCCAGAGGAGAAGGACCTGGGTGTACTGGTTGACAGCAACTGAATGTGAGCTAGCAGTGGCCCATGGGCCAAGAAGACCAATGGCATCTTGGCTTGGATCAGAAACGGTGTGACCAGCAGGTCTATGGAAGTGATTCTGCCCCTGGACTTGGAACTGGTGAGACTGCACCTTGAATCCTGGGTTAACTATTGGGCCCCTCCCCACAAGAAGGATGTTGAGGCTCTGGAGCAAGTCCAGAGAAGAGCAACGAAGCTGGTGAACAGGCCCTATGAGGAGCAGCTGAGAGAGCTGGGGGTGTTCAGCCTGGAGAAGAGGAGGCTGAGAGGAGACCTCATTACTCTCTACAACTACCTGAAAGGAGGTTGTAGAGAGGAAGGAGCTGGGATCTTCTCCGAAGGGACAGGACAAGAGGGAATGGCCTCAAGTTCCGCCAGAGGAGATTTAGGCTAGAGATTAGGAGGAAGTTTTTCATGGAAAGGGTCATTGGGCATTGGAATAGGCTGCCCAGGAAGGTGGTTGATTCACCTTCCCTGGAGGTGTTTAAGGGACGGGTGGACAAGGTCCTGAGGGACATGGGTTAGTGTTTGATAGGAATGGTTGGACTTGATGATCTGATGGGTCTCTTCCAACCTGGTTGTTCTATGATTCTATGAAGGTGTGTTTGCGAGTAAGGTGACCCCTGACTGAATGAGAAACAGGATTGAGGAAGAGATTTATCAGACATGGGGTGATATGTGTGTTCTTCCTCTGTCTTTGCTGCCAGGTATGCTTGTGCAGCGCTTCATAAGCTGTGCTGTCTGCACAGAAGCAGCTCTCTGCTTATCTTATTCACCACTTGGAGACAAAGAAGGGGTGATTTAGATTAGACACAACACCCCTTAGTGATGGATAATAAGATGCTATGGGCAGGACCACAGAAGTCTTTGCTGTATCAATTATGCTACTTCATTAAATGAGCACATAGCGATAGGAGAGGGGGGGAACGGCTTTAAATTGGAAGGGGAAAAATTTAGATTAGACATTAGGAAGAACATCTTCTCAATGAGACTGGTGAGGAACTGGCTCAGGTTGCCCAGAGAAGCTGTGTATGCACCCACCCTGGTGTCCAAGGTCAGGTTGGATGGGGCCTTGAGCAGCCTGATCTAGTGGGAGGTGTCCCTACCCTTGGCAGAGAGGTCAAACTGGATGATCTTTAAGGTCCCTTCCAACCCAAACCATTCCGAAACCAAAAAACCCCAAGCAGGCAGTAGCTCAGCAGTAGCCTGGTAGTAACTGAGCTACTTCAATTTTCTGCTTTCACATGGAACTGGATCGAATCTACTGCCATTAATTGTGACGGTGTCTTGATGTTGGAGAGAAATTATTCCTCCACTCTCTTTGCATCTGAAACACTTCTCCCAGAGGCAGAAAGACGGTGTGAGCAATCTTGAGTGCCACCTGGCTTCCCGATAAAGCTTGCATTTTATCTGCTTCACTTGCCGGCAATATTGCTCCTCTTAACAGTGCGGAATTGCCAGGAGGATCTTGCAAATATGACAACATTCAAGAGACAAATTATCTCCATTCGGAGTTAATTTCTGTTTCCCAGCAGGGCTCCGCTGTGACCCTGCTGGGTTTGGAAATGCTGCTGTTTGGTTAATAGATGAATGTTTTGTGGATGACTGTATCTGTGCTCGACTGATGCCAAGTTTGGCTTCCTCTGCTCCCTCTCCTTCTCACTTGCAGCCAACACTGTGAGGCCTAAATGGATTTATTCACAGGACAATGACTTAACTGTCATTAACATGGGGGAAATAATGTATGAGCAAGCGATAAAACAAAATGCTCATTCCCTGCCATCCATAACTGCCTGGGAGGTCTCTTAAAGGTGTTCTGTAGGGAGCCATCTGCTCGGAAGGGGAGATGGGACTGTCAGGAAATGAGACACAAGTTAGAGATGGGCAGGCAAGATCTATAGTATCATCCAGGCCATTTGCAGAGCGGGACTGCTCGTTACTGCCCTTCCCTGGGAATTGAACAATGGCATCTCCATTGTTATTAGATGTTTCTCATAATGAGCTGACCCAGTGGGTCTTTCATTTCCCAGTTTGATCTTCCCCCTGACACACACTTCTAGAATGTGGTTTTAGGGGAAAAGACAGGTTATATTCCGTGCTGCCCTATTGCTTTACTTTGGAAGCAGGATCATAGAATCATAGAATCAGCAGGTTGGAAAAGACCCACCAGATCACTGAGTCCAACCATTCCTATGAAACACTAACCCATGTTCCTAAGGACCTCATCCACCTATCCCTTAAAACCCTCCAGGGAAGGTGACTCAACAACCTCCCTGGGCAGCCTCTGCCACTGCCCAGTGACCCTTTCTGTGAATTTTTTTTTCCTAATGTTCAGCCTGAACCTCCCCTGGTGGAGCCTGAGGCCAATACCTCTCGTCCTGTCCCTTGGGAGAAGAGCCCAGCTCCCTCCTCTCCACAACCTCCTCTCAGGGAGTTGTAGAGAGCAATGAGGTTCTCCCCTCAGCCTCCTCTTCTCCAGGCTAAACACCCCCATTTTGCGATTTTGCAGTGGCGCAGGCTGCTGCGTTTCTTTGCCATGACGCATTTCCTGAGTTACGAGCAGATGGTTGCTAAATTGCTGAGTAGGTTCACTTAGTTCTTTTTGCTCCTTGTAGGGAGATCGAAACAGTGGAAACATTCATCACGTAGCGTAAGGAACTGGGAAGTGCAACAGAAAACATCTCTGCTTCAAGATTGGTTTGGTTTCTTGGATTAGAGGAGAGGTTTGTGGGCAGTCAGGTTGTAAAATATTACAGCTGAGTTGTTGGGGTCTTGTGGATGGATTTCGTGGTTGTAAAAGAGGGAGAGGATAAATTTGAATGAAGCAAGGGTTTCCCTGACATATAATCCCTGGAGCTGTTCAAGACTAGGTTGAATGAGGCTTTGAGCAACCTGATGCGGTGGGAGGTTTCCCTGCCCATGGCAAGGGGTGGGAATGGGATGGTCTACAAGGTCCATTCCAATCCAAACCACTCTATGACTCTACAGCTCTGATAATTCAGGATTTATCTTTGGGAGCGTTCCTCAGCGCATGAATCATAGAATCATAGAATCACCAGGTTGGAAGAGACCCATCGGATCATTGAGTCCAACCATTCCTATCAAACACTAAACCATATCCCTCAGGACCTCATCTACCTGTGCCTTAAACACCTCCAGGGAAGGTGAATCAACCACCTCCCTGGGCAGCCTGTTCCAATGCCCAATGACCCTCTGTGTGAAAAACTACCTCCTAATCTCTAGCCTAAATCTCCCCTGGCAGAACTTGAAGCCATTCCCTCTTGTCCTGTCCCCTGTCCCTTGGGAGAAGATCCCAGCTCCCTCTTCTCTACAACCTCCTTTCAAGTAATTGGAGAGAGCAATGAAGTCTCCTCTCAACCTCCTCTTCTCCAGGCTAAACAACCCCAGCTCTCTCAGCTGTTCCTCATAAGGTCTGTTCTCCAGACCCCTCACCAGCCTCGTCGCTCTTCTCTGAACTCGCTCCAGAGACTCAACATCCTTCTTGTGCTGAGGGGACCAGAACTGAACACAGGATTCGAAGTGCTGTCTCACCAGGACTGAATCCAGAGGGAGAATCACCTCCCTGGACCTGTTGGTCACACCATTTCTGATCCAAACCAGGATGCCATTGGCCTTCTTGGCCACCTGGGCACACTGCTGACTCATGTTCAGTCGACTGTCGACCAATACCCCCAGGTCCTGGCAGCTTTCTAGACAGACTTCTCCCAGTCTGTAGCTCTGCTCAGGGTTGTTGTGCCTCAAGTGCAGTACCCGCCATTTGGCTGTGTTAAACCTCATGCCATTAGACTCAGCCCATGGATCCAGCCTGTTTAGGTCCCTTTGCAGAGCCTCCCTACCCTCCAGCAGATTGACACTTCCGCCCAGCTTAGTGTCATCTGCAAACCTTACCATGTACCAGGTATTGCATGACATTTGATTTCACAGTGCCAGGTAAACGGCACAGCTGCCTTTTAACACAAATATTTCTCGCAGAACTTGGCCCCCGTACAGACCTTTTTTTTCTTGGAACAGTGTTCTGAGACTCTCTGAGAGATTTTCTTCTTCCCTTCCACTCCATACAAATAGGGTGGTGAAGGTTGCTTGAGTAGTAGCTGTGAGATGCTCCACAGATGTCCACATGATCCCGTTTGCACATGGTTTTAAGTTGGTATGGTGTGGTTTTCCTGTTGGATATGATCAGTCTGAAAAGGGAAGAGCCCTACAGGCTAATGGCGTTTTCCAAATTCATCACCACTTCCCAGAAAATGTGGTACGGGAATACGACCTTCTCAGTTTCCATCCTCACACCGTGGATCACACTTGGAAGCATCCTACTTCAGACATGGTCCCCCAGTTGGACCTTTTTCACAGAATCACAGAATCACAGAACAACCAGGTTGGAAGGGACCCATCGGATCTTCTAGTCCAACCATTCCTATCTAACACTAAACCAAGTCCCTCAAGACCTCGTCCACCCATGCCTTAAACACCTCCAGGGAAGGTGAATCAACCACCTCCCTGGGCAGCCTATTCCAATTCCTATTTTCAAAAAGAAGCAAGAAGCTTTGTTCAAGCAGGAGAAAACAGTGGTTTAATAGCATTTAAATTTTGCAGCCAGCCATCGAGTTTCATTGTAATCGTTGCCTTTCTTTGCAAGCATCAAAAGCTTCTGTTGTCTGTTCTCTCATCCCATGAGCAGAAGAGTTTGTCAGACTTGATTCCCCAGGGGGTTTAAGTGGTCACTCAGTTTTGATTAATGCAATGTTAATACGAACTGTTGAGTACTCGGAGTGAGCTGCTCACCATCTCCATGCGTGAGGAATTTCAAAGCAATCCTCTGGGGACAGCCAGGGACAGACCTGTGATCTCCTCACTCTTTGATGTGTAGAACATAAGGCTTAATTTATTGAATACATCACAAACGATACTGTCATGTGCAACGTATGAGTTTTATCCTCTCTGTGCATTCTCAGAGCACATAAAACAATATTTTCCTTGCTGGGCTGGCACTGGACTCCAGTGCTCTGCCCGAGCACCCTGGGTTGCCCTTAAATTGATCAACTTGAACCCAGCTCAGGCCACAAGAGTAAATGCACAAAAGTAAACGAAGGGAATAAACGAAATTATAGAGCTTTTAGTTATTTTGCTTCCTTTTGCAAGAGAAGAGACAACTGATGTTTTTGTAGTTTCCAACTCAGGAAGCTTTGCACAATGCCAAGGGGTTTATAAAATTCAGATTGCACAGGTCTGAGAATATTTTGATTGTGTTTGTGTGTAGAATCATAGAATCATAGAACAACCAGGTTGGAAGAGACCCATTGGATCATCGAGTCCAACCATTCCTATCAAACACTAAACCAAGTCCCTCAGGACCTCATCCACCCGTGCCTTAAACACCTCCAGGGAAGGTGAATCGACCACCTCCCTGGGCAGCCTATTCCAATGCCCAATGACCCTTTCCGTGAATAACTTCCTCCTAATCTCTAGCCTAAATCTCCCCTGGCAGAGCTTGAGGCCATTCCCTCTCGTCCTGTCCCCTGTCGCTTGGGAGAAGAGCCCAGCTCCCTCCTCTCTACAACCTCCTTTCAGGTAGTTGTAGAGAGTAAGACACATGTATGTATTCATTTTTACCTCTCATTTCCTAGTGGCTGTTCCTTTTACTTCCTAATTTAGAATCATAGAATCACTGTGCTTGGAAAAGACCTCTAAGATCATCCAGTCCAACCATCAGCCCAACACCACCCTGCCTGCTAAACCATGTCCCAGGTGCCACATCCACACATTTTTGGAACATCTCCAAGGATGGTGACTCCACCACTGCCATGGGCAGTCTCTTCCAATGCTTCACCACTCTTTCAGTAAAGAAATTTTTCCTAAAATCCAATCTAAACCTCCAAATCTTTAATACGTGAGGATGCTTTAAATGCCGGGGCTCCGAGACCGAAGGAAATAGACCTCAGGGCACATCGAGTATTCATAAAAATAATAGAGAGATGGGTCTTATTCTCCAAACTGGGTTAGCCGCGTGAAAACAGTTATTAAAAACGAGGTTCACTCTGCTTCCAGACTTGATGGTCTGCTTCTAAGCATCATTAATTTCACAGTCCGCATTCAATTTGTATCATGTTGCAGCTGCTAATGATGTTCTAGAGCAGATATTACAAAGGAGAAAGTAACCTACCACTCAGCACACGAGAAAGAAATTGTCACCTTGCCATGTAATTGGGAGAGTTCTGTAAAGTCCTACGACGAGTCACTTCTGGGAATATTTGGGGGGCATATGGGCTGAAAATGTCAGGGCCGAGGTTTTCAGCTCCTGCAGTACAAACCGTGCTTGAAATAAGTGGATGTTATTCCTTTTCAGTGCAGCCTCACACAAATCTGTATTGATTAATCAAGGAAGAGCGTGGCCTGTTCCTGGCACTTTTGAGTGATAAACAGTTATGCCGCAATAAAGAGGGTATATTAAAGGGTAAGAGCTAATGACTTTTCTTGCGTGTGTAACGCATTAAAGCCAGCGTGAAGCTCCAGCTATTTCATCATGCTGCTAATGTCCCTGACAACATTCACTTGGTGGGAGTGAATGAATGGAAATCCATTTAGAGAAGTAAATTAAAATACCTTAAAAAATGCCTTTAATAATAGCGACAGAACTCTGCGGGATCAAGAAGTGAGAGATACAAAAGGCGTATTAAGTCATCCGGTCCCATCTCCCTGCCAAGGCGGCAATATTCCTTATTATTCAGTTACTCCTGGAGCATTCAGTGAAGATTTGAATGTCTCGAGTGCCAGCACATCTGATGGGAGAGTAATCGAAAGGCTGCGAGATTGGCTTGTCACCAGCTTTCCCCTTTACGCAACCTAATTTTTCCTTCCCTGCTGGTCTCCTGCGCTGCGCAATGGGAATAAATGAAGGACAATCCTTATTGAAGTGTTAACTTTTATATTCCCTGGTTTTTAAGCCTGTAATGGTGCTGAGTTTGAAGCTTCCGTGGTATCAAGGATGCGCGTTCGTTTGTTTGAAGGCGACCAAAAGACATCTCCTTGAAAAAAATCCTCCTCTTCTTGTAGCTGCATTTTCAGAGATGAGAACCACCTTGGCAGGGGCAGCTTGGTGGCTTCTGCTCATCCATCTCGAGCATCTTGGATCCGTTAAATCCAATCCTTTTTTGGCAGGATGGCAAGATCCTAGACTTTAACCTAGAGTTGATGTGTTGAGATCTCTCCTGTTTTCTGGAGAATTTCACTGAATCACAAAACAGGTTGGGTTGGAATGGGCATTAAAAGAGCATCCAGAAAGAGTTGGGCTTGTTCAGCCCAGAGAAGAGAAGGTTCTGGGGAGACCTTAGAGCAGCTTCCAGCACTGAAAGGGGCTGCAGGAAAGCTGGGGAAGGGGCTCTTGATCAGGGAGTGCAGGGATAGGATGAGGGAGAATGGTTTTAAGCTGCAAGAGGGGAGATTGATATGAGATATTAGGAAGAGATTTGTTACTGTGAGGATGGTGAGGCACTGGCATGGGTTACCCAGAGAAGTTGTAGCTGCCCCATCCCTAGAGGTGCTCAAGACCAGGCTGGATGGGGCTTTGAGCAACCTGATCCAGTGGGAGGTGTTCCTGCCCATGGCAGGAGGGTTGGAACTGGACAGTCTTTAAGGTCCTTTCCAACCCAAGCCATTCTATGATTCTGCGATCTCAGATTCTCACAAAGAACACAATGAAAAATCCCATCTAGCCATATCCACAGTCCTTGTGCCTCCTCGACAGTCTTCCCCAGCTTGGGGATTTGGCCACGTGTGTTGCAGAAAAGGCTCTTAGACTGCATGGGGTTTCTGTTCAAATAACAGAGCTGATGAGAAGCCCTTTTTTTTTTTTTTTTTTTTTTTACATGATTGCAACAGTAGTTTGAAAATACTGGTGGTGCCCTCCTCTTCCTGTGCTTCTAATACTCGTGATTGATGTTGTGCTTTGTGCTTGCTCCACTTCAGCGGAATACATGTACAACAGAGGCTCGTGTGTTCACATCATGAACTCTGTGAAATCCTGACTAATGAATATAGTGTTTAGAGGAAGAAACAGTTCCTCTGCCTGGTCAAAGGCAATACAGTAATAAGCAGATTTTACGGTACATGTTCTCCATTTGAAACGTACACTTTGGTCTCCATCAATATTCTGGTTCACTGGAGCAAGTGTTTTCAAGATCACACGGTGCCAGGTAAATAAGAGCTATCCAAGACCTTTTGTCACAGAATCACAGAATCACTAGGCTGGAAAAGACCTAAAGGATCATCTGTAGTCCAATCATTCCTATCAATATTAAACCATGCCCCTCAGTGCCTTCTCTTAAACACCTCCAGGGATGGGGACTCAACCGCCTCCCTGGGCAACCTCTGCCACTGCCCAATGACCCTTTCCATGAAAAGTTTTTTTCCTAGTGTTCAGCCTGAACCTCCCCTGGTGGAGCTTGAGGCCATTCCCTCTCGTCCTGTCCCCTGTCACTTGGGAGAAGAGCCCAGCTCCCTCCTCTCCACCACCTCCTTTCGGGCAGTTGTACAGAACAATGAAGTCTCCACTCAGACTCCTCTTCTCCAGGCTATACAACCCCAGGTCCCTCAGGCTTATCCTCCAGCCGCTTCCCCAGCTTCGTTGCTCTTCTCTGCACTCGCTCCAGAGCCTAAACATCCTTCTTGTGCTGAGGGACTGACAACTGACTCCAGGATTCAAGGTGCGGTTTCACCAGTTCCAAGTCCAGGGGCAGAAGAACCTCCCTGTACCTTCTGGCCACACCATTTCTGATCCAAACCAAGATGCCATTGGCCTTTTTGGCCACCTGGGTCCCTGCTGGCTCATGTTCAGTCGCTGTCAACCAACACCCCCAGGTTCTTCTCCTCCAGGCACTTTCCAGCCAGACTTCTCCTAGTCTGTAGCTCTGCATAGGGTTGTTGTGCCCCAAGTGCAGGACCCGACATTTGGCCGTGTTAAACCTCATGAACCTCAGCACTCATTTAACACCTGCAGCATCATATTTAAAGTTGAGAAAGAAAGATCATAGAATCATAGAACAGCCAGGTTGGAAGGGACCCATCGGATCTTCTAGTCCAACCATTCCTATCTAACACTAAACCAAGTCCCTCAAGACCTCATCCACCTGTGCCTTAAACACCTCCAGGGAAGGTGACTCAACGACCTCCCTGGGCAGCCTATTCCAATGCCCAATGACCCTTTCTGTGAAAAACTTCCTCCTGATGTCCAGACTGTATCTCCCCTGGCAGAGCTTGAGGCCATTCCCTCTTGTCCTGTCCCCTGTCACTTGGGAGAAGAGCCCAACTCCGTCCTCTCTACAACCTCCTTTCAGATACTTGTAGAGAGCAATGAGGTCTCCTGTCAACCTCCTCTTCTCCAGGCTAAACACCCCCAGCTCTCTCAGCCGTTCCTCATAGGTTCTGTTCTCCAGCCCCTTCACTAGCTTCGTCACTCTTCTCTGGACTTGCTTCAGAGCCTCAACATCCTTCTTGTGCTGAGGGGCCCAGAACTGAACACAGGATTCAAGGAGCGGCCTCACCAGTGCTGAGTCCAGAGGGAGAATAACCTCCCTGGACCTGCTGGTCACACCATATCTGATCCAAGCCAGGATGCCCTTGGCCTTCTTGGCCACCTGGGCACACTGGGCTTCCATTCACATCAGTGCGGGTGAAGGCACCCAGGACCTCTCAGAATAGAACAATAGAATCATAGAACATTTGGGGTTGGAAGGTACCTTAAAGATCATCCAGTTCCAACCCCCTGGCATGGGCAGAGACACCTCCCACTGCATCAGGTTGCTCTAAGCCCTATCCAACCAGGTCTTGAACACCTCCAGGGATGGAGCAGCCACGATTTCTCTGGGCAATCCATGCCAGGACCTCACCTCCCTCAAAGGAAAAACTTCCTTCCTAATCTCTTATCTCAATTTCCCCTTTTTCAGCTTAAAACTATTCCCTCTCATCCTATCCGTGCGCTCCCTGATCAAGAGTCCATCAATAAATCCCATATAATGAAAAGTATCACCTGCAGTGAACAAGGTGGAGTTACAGTTTAAAAAAGCAAGAAATCCCTCCGAGTTGGGAGTATTTGGGAAGCAAAGTCGTAGTAGGCTGTAGTATAACCATAGTAACAGGCAGGATTCTGCAGAACTGACACTGGAATAATGAATTTGGCTGAGAAGAATGCTGGATGAGAAAAGCAGATTTGCAGGTCATAAAAAAAGAGGGGTTTGGGTTTTTTTGTTTTTTTTTTTTTGCATTTAAGCACATATTTCAATAGATACATACTAAAAACTCCAGCCCTTTGTAAAGCCTGTTTGTACCACAGAAGAAAGCAAATTGGAAAGCCCCCTTATCGCTCCATGTGAAATAAGCGCTAATCGGTAAAGCAGACAATTTCGACTATCGTCTTTCCTCTGTTAGCTACAAAAAACCCAAACCCACTCTTTTTTACTCGATTTAGAGTTGATTTTTCTGTCCCTTTTTTTGTGGGGGCAACCACAGCACTGATGCACTGAAGTTGGGGTGCAGTTTGGCTCCCACTGGCAATGATGGAGCTGGGGCAGCACGCAGGCCTCCTGCCCAGCCCGTTCCTGTTCCTTGTAGCCACACGGTTAATCTAAGCTTGTTTTTAGACATCAAATAGGCTTAAGCAGACAGTTTATTATAATATTGAAAGGTTTGAGAGAGTTGGGGTTGTTCAAGCTGGAGTAGAGAAGGTTCTGGGGAGACTAGAGCGGCTTCTTAACAGGCTCCAGGAAAGCTGAGAAGGGGCTTTTCCTGCAGGGATAGGATGAGGAGGAACAGTTTTAAGCAGAAGAAGAAGAGAATAACATGAAAGATTAGGAAGAGATGTTTTCCTGTGAGAACAGTGAGGGCTTGAACTGGAAAGCTGGGGCTGCCCCATCCTTGGAGGTGTTCAAGGCCAGGTGGGATGGGGCTTTCAGCAACCTGGTCCAGTGGGAGGTGTCCCTGCCCATGGCAGGGGGCTTGGAACTGGATGATCTTTAAGGGCCCTTCAACCCCAAACTATTCTATGTTTCTAGGAATGCTGAGTTATGTGAAGAAGTAGAAACAGGGCAGATAGAGACAGATCCCTTCCAACCCAAACCATATTATGATTCAGGGGTAACTGGGTCGTCCACTCCTGCTTTTCAGTTTTGCATGAGCTCCATCTCTACCAACAGGTAATATCATCTAATGAGATGTTGCCTCACAAGATATTTGTTTAACTGCTGGAATTTGGACAAAGTGACTAAGGGAGTTTGTGATTTTATCTCCATCTTCCCTTCAATACACTGACAGCACTTGAGATATAGATATAGATTAGGTATAGATATAGATTAGGTATAGATATAGATACAGATACAGATACAGATACAGATACAGATACAGATACAGATACAGATGTAGATATAGATATAGATATAGATATAGATATAGAAATAGATATAGCTATAGATATAGATATAGATATAGATTCAGCAGTGGCCTAGGTGGCATCTTGGCTTGGATCAGAAACAGCATGGCCAGCAGGTCCAGGGAGATTCTTCTCCCTCTGTATTCAGCACTGGTGAGACCTCAAATCCTGTGTTCAGTTGCGGGTCCCTCACCACAAGAAGGATGTTGATGCTCTGGAGCAAGTCCAGAGAAGAGCGATGAAGCTGGGGAAGGGGCTGGAGAACAAGCCTGAGGGGCCTGGGATTGTTCATCCTGGAGAAGAGGAGGCTCAGGGGAGACCTCATTGCTCTCTCCAGCTCCCTGAGAGGAGGTTGTGGAGAGGAGGGAGCTGAGCTCTTCTCTCAAGTGACAGGGGACAGGACAAGAGGAAATGGCCTCAAGCTCCACTAGGGGAGATTCAGGCTGAAGTTAAGGAAAAAACTTTTCACGGAAAGTGTCATTGGGCACTGGCAGAGGCTGCCCAGGGAGGTGGTTGATTCACCTTCCCTGGAGGTGTTCAAGACACGGGTGGGCGTGGTGCTGAGGGCCAAGGATTAGTGTTTGATAGAAATAGTTTGACTCAATGATCCGGTGGGTCTTTTCCAACCTGGTGATTCTGTGATTCCCTATCGGCTCACAAGAGCCTGTCCAGGTATTTAAGCAACCCAAGTGGTAAAGCAAAGCACCGAGAAAACCAAGCACATGCTGGGAGATCGCTGCAGAGCTCCGTTTCACCCGCCTGCCGAGTAACAAACCGTTATTAATTGACAGCAGAAGAAGCAAATTGCAGCTGGCAGCCTAATGCTGCAGAGCATCACGGGTCAGAACGCAGGGGGAGGCGAGGTGGCAGGTGGAGTCGAGGGATGAGGAGAGAGCTCGGCCCGGATGGGTTTCCAATTTAGAGCTAATTGCCTCGGGTGGGATTTTGGCAAAGCTCCCACAGCTGCTGAAACCCCGTATAAGTCTCTGTAAATGTCTGTATAAAATTAATGATAATATTAATGAATCATAGACTAGAACAGCCCACGTTGGAAAGGATCTGAAAAGATCATCTGGTCCAACCTGTTGTGGGAAAAGCAGCCAAGATGAGATTACAGAATCAGAGAATCATAGATTCACCAAGTTGGAAGAGACCCACCGGATCATCAAGTCTAACCATTCCTATCAGTCACTAAACCATGTCCCTCAGCGCCTCGTCCACCCGTCCCTTAAACACCTCCAAGGAAGGTGAATCAACCACCTCCCTGGGCAGCCTCTGCCAGTTCCCAATGACCCTTTCTGTGAAATTTTTTTTTCCTAATGTTTAGCCTCTTCAGTTGCATTTTGAAACCCTCCAGCAATGGGGACTCGACCAGGTATCTGAGTAGGTTGTTCCAGTGAAAGATTGTTTTCACTGAAAAAAATCATTCTTATATTGAGGTGAAACTTCTTCCAGTGCAACTTGTACCCTTTGAGCTTCATGTTCTCCGTATGGTTGAGTCCCCTTCCCTGGAGGGGTTCAAGGGACGGGTGGACCAGGTGCTGAGGGACATGGTTTAGTGACTGATAGGAATGGTTGGACTCGATCTGATGGGTCTATTCCAACCTGGTGATTCTGTGATTCTATGTACTGGAGCAATTCATGGAGATGTTTTTCACTCTAATGGACGATGACAGAGCACACGGCACCCGAGACAGGGGAGGCTGCACCAAGCGGAACAAATTTGTATGGATAGTGTGTTCCTGCTAGTGCAAGTGAAGGTTTCCTTCTCCGATGTGGTGATTTATGTATTTGCAGCTCTTCGGGAAGAGCAGTGCCCCAGCATGGGTCACTGGAGCCATCTGATGAATCCATCTTCTCAGTGCCAGGAAAGGAGGATGAATGATGGTTTGGAAAGGGAGATGCTGTGAATTTAACATTTAGGGGGTGGGCAGCTGAAAAGCTGTAATTTAAAAAGGAAAAAGGAAAAAAAAAAAACCCACACAACAAGAAAATGCATGAATAAATCACAGAATCATAGAATTGTTAAGGTTTGAAAAGACCTCTGAGATCATCTGGTCTTTCTCAGCCTGGTGAGTCTATGATTCTGTGATTCTATGATCAAGTTCAACCACTAATATCAGACCAAAATGCCTATTAAACCATGTCCCAGAGTTGCTCATATGCACACTTTTTGAACATCTCCTGATGTGGTGATTCCACCAACTCTCTGGGCAGGCTCTTCCAGTGCTTCACCACTCATTCAGTAAAGAATTTTTTCCTAATATCCAATTTAAACCTCCCTTTTTTCAACATAAAGCCATTTCCTCTCGTCCTATCCATTGTTAACTGGGAGAAGAGAGCAGCACCCACCTCACCACAACCTCCTTTCAGGTAGTTGTAGAGACTGAGAAGGTCTCCCCTCAGCCTTCTCTTCTCCAGACTAAACAGTCCCACCTCCCTCAGCCATATCTCACAGGATTTGTGCTTCAGACCCTTTACCAGCCTCATCGCTCCCCTCTGAACATGCTCCAACAGCTCAGTGTTGCACTTCAGGGTATCAGCATGTGACATAAGCACTCGTGTCCTTTGGAAATGGTCCCAAACCCAGAGCTGTGGCTCAGTACTGAGCTTGAAGAGGTTCGAATGGTTGGGCTCGATGATCCCGTGGGTCTTTTCCAACCTAGTGGTTCTGTGAAAACCTTTCATCTCTTTTTTAATTGTAGCTGTGTTCCATATAATGCTTCTTGAATTGCAGGATGTCAGCTAAACTCTAACTTAAAAATTAGATTAGGCTTTATTTCTTTTTAAGGCAGCCACTCACCTGGTGCCTTCCTGTGCCAAGACACCTTAAGGAGATTTTTAATTGATAGGCAGTAATATGCTAATCATCGACAGCCTTTCCATTGCCAAGGTCTCCTCCTCCATCTACTGGCTTTCCAAGAGCCCATCACACAGCAAAGACATCCCTGCACAGGTATATTCCTGTCTTTGCTTTCTTCCCCCGAGCAACTGAACGGGCATGGGAGAAGCCACGATTCCTGCAGAGGAAAATATTCCGTGTGGAGGTTGTTCCTCTAATCTAATGCTCCTTGCCAAGAAGTTAGAGAAAACAAACGCCAGATTGCAAGTTTGAAGGTTTACGTAGGCTTGACCCGTTGTTTTGAACTCCCTCTGCGTGTCGGGGAATCGTGCGGAAAGCAGCTTTTTTGTGCTGTATAACTGCGTTCTAAGAGACCCCTTGGAAACATGCCTCCTGCTGCATTGTTTTATATCGAGTGCCCTCTTGCTGCAGAGGAGTTCAGTCATTTTTAAAGCATCGGTGAGGTTGTACAAGACGATAATCTGTCATGGTTTAGCCCCAGCCCGGCCAATTTCAGCAGCTACAATGAAGTAGTTGGGCTTCCAGTTCCCTTCCTCCCAGCCCCAGGGGGAAGGGAAATGAGAGAAAGAGACTTGAATGTTGGAAACTAAACTGGAGCAACTTTAATGAGATAATAGTCATAGAATCATAGAATGGTTTGGGTTGGAAGGGACCTTCAAGATCATCCTATTCCAACCACCTGCCATGGGCAGGGACACCTCCCACTGGACCAGGCTGCTCTACTAGAATGGTTTGGGTTGGAAAGGACCTTAAAGATCATCCAGTTCCAACATCCCTGCCATCAGATTGCTCCAAGCCCCATCCAACCTGACCTTGAACACCTCCAGGAACGGGGCAGCCAGAGCTACCCTGGACAGCCTGGGCCAGGTCCTTCCCACCCTCATCAAGAAGAATTTCTTCCTAATGTCTCATCTAAACCTTCCCCCCTCCAATGTAAAACCATTAGTAATAATAATGAAGAACATACTACTCATAAGAAAATGATAAAACATATACAAATATATAAAATCATGTCCCCAACCCTTGATTACTATGTCACCACCAATGATGTAGTGCAGGCAGGAGGAAGGTGAGTGGTAGGAGGAAGCTGAGCTCAGGAACTCGTTTCAGTAACACACAGATCGAGCATGAGGGACAGACAGACAAGGTCCTCACTGGATGTTTGCCATACAAAGAAGAGAGCAAACCCCTTATGGTTCCAAAGCTTTATCCCAAGTGTGTATTGTCTGGAATGGAATTCCTCTGGTCTGTTTGAGGTCACCTGTCCCATCTACCCTTTCCTGCAGGTGTGACCCTTTTTCATCTTTGATTCTCGGCTCCATCAGCTCTAGGATGGTCTTGGCCCTATAGGATTAAGTATAAACAATATATTTCTTCATTCCAGTGTCTCATGTTATCACTTCTAGAGAGTCTGAAAAACACGCAGTTAACTTTCAGAGAATGCAGTTACTTAGACAAGACTGAGCTAATGTTAGGTTGTTTAGCCTGGAGAAGAGGAGGCTGAGGGGAGACCTCATTGCTCTCTACAACTCCCTGAAAGGAGGTTGTGCAGAGGACAGTGCTAGCCTCTTCTCCCAAGGGACAGGGGACAGGATGAGAGGGAATGGCCTCAAGCTCCACCAGGGAAGGTTTAGGCTGAACATTAGGAAAAAATTTGTCACAGAAAGGGTCATTGGTCACTGGCAGAGGCTGCCCAGGGAGGGGATTGAGTCACCATCCCTGGAGGGGTTTAAGGGATGGGTGGACGAGGTGCTGAGGGACATGGTTTAGTGTTTGATAGGAACGATTGGACTCAGTGGTCTGGTGGGTCTCTTCGGACCTGGTGATTCTATGATTCTGCAAAACGATTCTGCTTTAGATCAAGCCAGAACATAATCCCAAAGGGGTATTGAAATGATACCTCTGGGTCTGCATATTCTCCATCACTCTGGGTTGGTGGAAGCCCTGTGCTCAGACTATAAACGAAACCTGCCCTGGAGCTGCTTCACAGTATTTACATCTGAACATCTTCACATTATGTACATCTGTACATTTACACATTATTACATCTGAATCTTCAGTCCCACAGAGAATAAGGACCATATCGAGGCGTAGTGACAAATGTTTTCAAAATACATTTAAGATAAAACCCGTGGTTGTTCATAATGAGTGGTGCTGCTGTTTTATCCTATTACCTCAACAGCAGTTAATGGATGGGAGGTCACAAGAAGGAACTTCTTGATATTTTTAGTAGCCTCAAGACTCTTTTAAAACCCTCCCCTCGATGTGTTGTCGGAGTAATGAGTCCTTCCCTCGGCCTGGTGTTACCATTCAGCCCCACGCAGCGTTTTCAGGTGCGAGGAGCTGAATTTTGTTCTGTGGGTGAGTTTCCTTGTTAGTGTGGGTTTTTTTAAAGGGCTTCCTTGAAGTGTCTTGCCATTAAATTGCGCTTTGATCATCCCCATTTGCTGTTAATGAATCCAGATGGGTTAGAGGCAACTGGATCGTAACTCTCTGATAATACGTGCGCTGCCTTTCATTTTCTCGCACGGACCTTCAGAAGATCCTGCGCTGGCCCAGCTAACGAATCCGGCTTATATTAACGTGGTCTAATGCATCCTAATATATCACATCCCCAGAGACAGAGGCAGATGTGCCGGGATTGCTTTGGAAAAAAGGTTAAAATGTTACAGAAAAATAGCCATTACGCGTCTGGGACTGTCTCCTTTCATATGCAAATCGCCTTTTCTCTTTCATTTTGTTTTTTTTTTTCAAATCATGCAAGCAGCTTTGTATTTCGTTTAAATCAAAAGATCTTAGTCTGAAATCAAGATATTGGCACGAGCTTAGCTGTGATTGTAATGTTGTTGTGCAGGGGAGGAAGTAAGAAGGAGAAAATACATAGAAGCCAGCAAGATCGTCTTTTTTAACACACAATCTGGATTTTTAAGTTGTTTACTCACACGCAAACAACTGAGATCCCACCTGGAGTGTTGTTGAGACTCCACCTGAAGTATCGTGTCCAGTTCTGGAATCTCTTACAGAAGAAGGATACGGAATGTTGGAACGAGAAGACCACGAGGATGATGTGAGGACTGGAGCACCTTTGGTATGAGGAAAGACTGAGAGAGTTGGGGTTGTTCATCCTGGAGAAGAGAAGGCTCCAGGGAGACCTTAGAGCTTCCAGTACCTGAAGGGAGGGACTGTTTACAAGAAGATGCAGTGATAGAACGAGGGGAAATGGGTTTAAATTTATGGGTTGAAGATTTAGATTAGACAAAGGAAAGATTAGGAAGAAATTCTTCATGATGAGGGTGGTGAGACCCTGGCCCAGGTTGCCCAGGGAAACTCTGACTGCCCCATCCCTGGAGGTGTTCAAGGCCATGTTGGATGGGGCCTTGATCACCTTGGTCTGGTGGGCGGTGTCTCTGCCCATGAGAGAGGGTTGGAACTGGATGGGCTTTAAGGTCCCTTCCAACCTAAACTATTCTATGATTCTGTGTTTCTGTGAATGCTGAGTTATGCGAAGAAATAGAAGTAGGGCAGACAGAGACCAGGTTTGATTCCTTTTCGTGTGGTTGCACATCCAACCCATGACGTTTGCAATCACACAAGGATGCCTGGAAGGACAGATCAACATAAGGAAAAAATTCTTCACTCAAAGGGTCATTAGGCAATTGAAGAGGCTGCCCAGGAAGGTGGTTGACTCACCTTCCCTGGAGGTGTTTAAGGTGCAGGTGGATGAGGTGCTGAGGGATACGGTTTAGAGATTGGTGGGAATGGCTGGACTCGATGATCCAGTGAGTCTCTTCCAACCTGGTAATTCTCTGATTCTATGATTCCTCTGGTAAGCAAAGAGAGACCAGTTTATAGTGTGGGTCTGCTGAAAATCCCACTGCCTTCTCACCAGTGGAAAATCAGTGGAAAACAAAAAGTATGATAATCCGTGCAAAGAGAAGAAAAATTGCTTTTGCCTTCCAGGCTCTGATGTGAGTTAGGAAGGATTTTATTGTTTTCTTCCCTACATATAATTGTTAACTTTGATGCTTCATCCTTAAGAATCAGAATCAGCCCACAGAAGGAGGTTTGGATTTGGATTGAAGCTGCACAATTGCTGTATTTTCCATTTGTGCAGTCAGACATGTTCTGGTGTCTCAGGCCAGTAGGTTGGGGCTGTGTTTTCTACTACTGAGAGCCATGGGAACACCTTGAAGCCACAAGGTGCAAAGTGAAGCATCTCTGCTGAACCCCCTTGCCTGATTGTGGTTGTTGGTGCTTGAAGGTTGAAGGACAGCACCTCCTTAACTTGATTTAATGCCCTGAAGGTGTGACTGTGCCCTACCTTGAGCCTGGTACATGTGATGGATCTAATTTCCAACACATTCAACACCATACGTGGGTTTGAGTTTATTCTCAAGGGAAAGATGCCAGATCAGTGTTTCATTTCATAGAATCACAGAACAACCAGGTTGGAAGGGACCCATCGGATCTTCTAGTCCAACCATTCCTATCAAACACTAAACCAAGTCCCTCAGGACCTCATCTACCTGTGCCTTAAACACCTCCAGGGAAGGTGAATCAACCACCTCCCTGGGTAGCCTATTCCAATACCCAATGACCCCTCTGTGTGAAAAACTTCCTCCTAATCTCCAGCCTAAATCTCCCCTGGTGCAGCTTGAGGCCATTCCCTCTTGTCCTGTCCCCTGGCACTTGGGAGAAGAGGCCAGCTCCCTCCTCTCTACAACCTCCTTTCAGGTAGTTGTAGAAAGTAATGAGGTCTCCTCTCAGCCTCCTCTTCTCTAGGCTCAACACCCCCAGCTCTCTCAGCCGCTCCTCATAGGTTCTGTTCTTCAACCCCTTCACCAGCCTCGTCGCTCTTCTCTGAACTTGCTCCAGAGCCTCAACATCCTTCTTGTGGTGAGGGGCCCACAACTGGACACAGTACTCAAGGAGCGGCCTCACCAGTGCTGAGTACAGAGGGAGAATCACCTCCCTGGACCTGCTGGTCACACCATTTCTGATAGAAGCCAGGATGCCATTGGCCTTCTTGGCCACCTGGGCACACTTCTGGCTCATGTTCAGTCGGCTGTCAACCAACACCCCCAGGGAGTGGGATTTGGGTGGATTCTTAAAATGCTGCTTCTACCCATGCTGGGGTCAACGTGACTTGCTGGCAGCCGAGCAGGGATAGCAAAGAGCTTGGGTGACACCTGAATCCTGCAGCGAGTGAGCTGTGCTCACACCTTGGAGCGCATCGGTATGAAAAGCAGCATCTGTGACTGCTGCAGCCTCTCCACGCAGCCGGCACTTCGTTTGCTGATGACAGCTCCAGGTTGCAAGTCCTTTAGGGCTGGTTGTTCTCCTCCATGCACATCAAGCCTAGGGTGGGATTGAATATTTATTAAAACTCAGGTACTTGTGCTAACGGGGAAAAGCGGCATCAACAAGAGCATCTGAGCGGCAGCTACTCCAGACTATGTTCCTGTTTAGACAAAATAATCCCAAATTGTTGCTAATTTTAATATGAAAGATGGTTAATTCCTGTGATTTACTTAATAGCAAGCTTAATAAGATACAAGAACATCCAAAGAGAAGTGGTTTCTTTTGTCCAAGTACAGTTGTGAGCCAAGGGCGTATCAGGAACAGCTCAGACGGTGACTAAGCCTTCATTGAAAGCCCCACATGCTAAGGAGTCATGTGTGCTCTGAATGAGGATGAGGTTTGCAGATGCCTTTTTACCAAATCAGGGACAGGTAGTAGAGCAGAATCGATTCCTGTCACTCAGGGGTTGCTCTGGAGGAGCAGGATTATGGATCAGGGCGATGCTGCCACACTTTAATCTGGAAATCAATAGAGAGGTGGAAGTTGGGCTTGCGGGGATGTGGCAGAGACGATGAGTTGGGGTTTGATGAGATTTCACTCTGCAGACAACAGAGTCACTAACTCCTCTTTGCATCCCCATTAACAAAGAGAAGGGGTTAAATTCAGCTTTGATTCATAGAATCATAGCATCACCAGGTTGGAAGAAACCCACCGGATCATCGAGTCCAACCATTCTTATCAAACACTAAATGATGACCCACAACGCCTCACCCACTCATCCCTTAAACCCCTCCAGGGAAGGTAACTCAACCCCCTCCCTGGGCAGCCTCTGGCAGTGACCAGTGACCCTTGCCGGGAAAAAATATTTCCTGATGTTCAACCTGACCCTCCCCTGGTGGAACTTGAGGCCGCTCCCTCTCATCCTGTCTCTTGGGAGAAGAGGCCAGCTCCCTCCTCTCCACAACCTCCTTTCAGGTAGTTGGAGAGAGTAATGAGGTCTCCCCTCAGCCTCCTCTTCTCCAGGCTAAACACTCTCAGCTCTCTCAGCTGCTCCTCATAAGGCCTTTTCATCTCTCTCAAAGTCTGTGGTGTCTCTCCATACAATTTGAGTCCAGAGGGATCTGGACAGACTGGATCAATGGGTTCACCTAAAGTGTATGAGGTTCAGTAAGGCCAAGTGCCTGTTCCTGCACTTGGATCACAGCAACATTCCAGGTTTGGAGAGGAGGGACTGGAAAGCTGCTCCATGAAAAAGGACCTCTGGGTGTTGTTTGACAGTGAGCCAGCAGTTGCCCAGGTGGCCCAGAAGGCCAATGGCATCCTGGCTTGGATCAACCATGGTGTGACCACCAGGAGTAGCGGAGGGATTGTCCCCCTGTACTCAACACTGATGAGGCCACTTCTTGAACCCTGTATTTGGGGCCCCTCTGTACAAGGGTGTTGAGGTGCTGGGGCAGGTTCTGGAGTACAAGTCTTGTGAGGAGCAGCTGAGGGAACTGAGGCTGTTTAGTCTGGAGAAGAGGCTTAGGAGAGACCTCATCACTCTTTACTGCTCCTCAAAAGGAGCAGCATGGGAGCTGAACTCTTCTCCCAAGTAAGAAGCAATAGGATGAGAGGAAATGGCTTCAAATTGCACCAGGGGAGGTTCTGATTGGATATTAGGGAAAAAATTCTTTAACAAAGAGCGGTAAAGCACTGGAAGAGGCTGCCCAGGGAAGTGATCGAGTCACCATGCCTGGAGGGGTTCAAAAACTGTGTAGCTGTGGCACTTCAGGACATGGTTTAGTAGACACAGTGGTGATGGGTTGATGGTTGAACTTGACAACCTTCCAGTTCTTTTACAACCTACTTGATTGTATGATTCTAAATACAGACCTCATCAAGTCACCTTTGGGAGCATCAGAAATCCGGTAATTCATATGGGGCTGTTAAAATCTCAGATGTTATCAGATATATGGTACCTCCTTCTGTAGGCTGTCCAGATTTGCTCATCTATAGGATGTGCAGCAACATTTTCACTGTGCAGGTTTGTCCTGTTGTTTCTATGGCTGCAACACGCTGCTTGGGGTAACAAAAAGGTTGCAAGGTGCTACTTAACCCTCAGCAGAAAGTTGTCCCCTATGTATGTAGTTTGTGTGAATGGGAGTGATGGAGGAAGTCTCCGTTTTTTTCGGATATTCTGCAGTCTGTGAGTCCAGAGTTATCGGTCAGGCCGAAATGCTTGTGGTTTGCAAATCCAAGAAGAACTCGGCTAAGCTACAGGTACCTGGTTCCTCTGAAAATCACACCTTTACATTTTCAGGTTTCATCAAGGGAAGAAAAGACCTGGTGAGCTCTGCTGGTCCTAACCAAGCTCAGAAACTAAATCTTTCAGACCTGCTATTTAAACTCCTAAGCCACTCCTTTTCATCACTTCATGGTTTCTGCTTTTTCCTCCTTCGTTCTGTGTTATGTCACTTGGTGCCGTGGGCTCCTCCAGCATCTGCTCAGCGTCAGGGAGCATCAGCTGGAGAGTTGCATCTGTGACGCTAATTAGCGAAACATGAGAAGACAGAGATTAAAATACACGTTGAACCGCTGCTCATACTTGTGCTTCTCTTTCTCTTCCAGAGCACAGTAATTGTGGAGAAGACTGTTCAAGACCTGATGAACCTGATGCATGACTTGAGCGCCTATTCAGATCAGTTCCTCAACATGGTGTGTGTGAAACTGCAGGAGTACAAGGACACCTGCACCCTAGCCTACAGGTACAGGCTGGCTCAGAAACCAGTGGGTGCTGGAGATCCTGCTCTTGGGCTTTTGCTCTCTGATAGAATCATAGAATGATTTAAGTCAGAACAGACCTCAAAGTCCATCCAGTTCAAATCCATCAGGCATGGGCAGGGACACCTTCCAATGGATCAAGTTATAGAATCATAGAATCACCAGGTTGGAAGAGACCCACTGGATCATCGAGTCCAACCATTCCTGTCAAACACTAAACCATGTCCCTCAGTCCCTCAGTGCCTCGTCCACCTGTCCCTTAAACCCCTCCAGGGAAGGTGACTCAACCGCCTCCCTGGGCAGCCTCTGCCAGGGACCAATAACCCTTTCTGTGAAAAATTTCCTGATGTTCAGCCTGACCCTCCCCTGATAGAGCTTGAGGCCGTTCCCTCTTGTCCTGTCCCCTGTCACTTTGGAAAAGAGTCCAGCTCCCTCCTCTCCACAACCTCCTTTCAGGGAGTTATAGAGAACAAAGCGGTCTCAGCCTTCTCTTCTCCAGGCTAAACACCCCCAGCTCTCTCAGCTGTTCCTCATAAGACCTGTTCTCCAGCCCCTTCACCAGTTTTGTTGCTCTTCTCTGGACTCACTCCAGAGCCTCAACATCCTTCTTGTGGTGAGGGGCCCAGAACTGAACACAGGATTGAAGGAGCGGTCTCACCAGTGCTGAGTCCAGAGGGAGAATCACCTCCCTGGACCTGCTGGTCACACCGTTTCTGATCCAAACCAAGATGTCATTGGCCTTCTTGGCCACCTGGGCACACTGCTGGCTCATGTTCAGTCAGCTGTCTGTTGCTCAAAGCCCCATTCAACCTGGCCTTGAACACCATCACTTCCCTGCTCCTGCTAGCCACACTGTGTCTGATGCAAGCCAAGATACTTCTGGCCTTCTTGGCCACCTGGACCTCAGCTGGCTCACGTCCAGCTGTCCTTTGGGTGCTTCCTTTCTCATCTATTGCCTGGGTAGCCATCAATAAGTAACTGATTCTCTGTCCATCCCTGCTGACTGTGTGTAAAATGGTCCTCTCTGGAGATGGAGACCAGCATTGTGTGGGGATAAATCCTTGCATTGAAAGACGCTAAAGATGCTCCAAGATCGTGGGCTATAATAGCATTGCCTATAATCTCCTTTAATGGCTCATTGAGGCTGCCGGTAGCAGGGGAAGCCAAAAAAAAAGCCCCTTGTGTTTTTCTGACCAGGAGCATTAAGGAATTATTTCCTATTGCCTGGTTTCATTCAGGAGAAGCTTCATCTGGCAAGCGGCTGCGTACGGGCTCATTATTATCATTAATAAAGCCAACAATAGGAGCCAGCACATATGTGGGCTAAACTTTGTCTGAGCACTCGTGTAAATTGGTAGCTGCTCGTGTGCTGTTGTCCAAAATGCTCGTATTTTCTCTGAAACTCCACCGACTGGAGCCACACAATAGATGTGATTTCTTTGGCTTGAACTTAAAGGTCCTTCCTTCCTTCCTTTGCTGATACCATTCCTGGATTTGGCACCTGCTGGGGAGTAATTAGGACAGCCCTAATTTGGCAATATCCTGATTACAGCGGGAGGAAAAAACAGGAAACGTTCGAGTTGCGCTGCTAGCAAATGACTGACTGAAATAGAAATCTATATACATTTCAAATGATGCAGAGGAATAGAGCAGCTCCCCTGCTTTGCAAGGGGCGAGCGGTTCCATCCACGGGGACGTTATGCCCTCTGCAGGGATCTGGCGTCGGTACTGCTCCGAGCAGCCTTGCCCTTTGGATTAGGGTTTTCCTTGGGGCTTTGAAGAGGATAAATCCTCCTGTTGATAAACTTGGTGGAAGGAGGATCATGTAGAACTGCTTCACATCAGAATAAACTCCCTCGAGCTGGGTATTAATACAATCAGGCGAAGCTATCGCAACGTCTGATCTTGAGATGTCAAAATAGTGAGAATTTGGGAAGCCAGAGAGATGGTTTATGCAAGATTTGCACATGGCAGCCACTCGCTCCCCATGTGCGTGTGTTTCTTGAAAAGGAATATGAGCAAACGTGGATGAAATGTATTCAAATACAGGCTCCTCAAAGCAAGACTGTTTTATTCCGAGGCCTTTGCCGAACAGATAGCTCTGTCAGGATGTCAGCGCTAAGAAATGCACAGCTGAGTTTTTTTCATGTTTGATTTCCACTTGGCTCTGATTTTCTAGTGAATGTAAAGAAGAAAACAATCGGGGTGGGATATGAATGGATTGGACGTCGATAAAAGTAGCAACCGCAGATTGTGCTGTTTTAATTGGTGATGAATTTTAGAAATGTATTTAAAGTGATCTAGGTGAGATGTCGTATCATGGAATCTAAGTTCTAATCGTTTAATTCTTTGTGTTTTCATTCTAATGCCTCAATTTTTGTTTTCATTTTAATTCCCTGAAGGTGTTTAAGGGACGGGTGGATGAGGTGCTGAGGGACATGGTTTAGTGTTTGATAGGAATGGTTGGACTGGATGATCCAGTGGGTCTCTTCCAACCTGGTGATTCTGTGATTCTGTGATTCTATGATAAACCAGTCTGAAAATATAAATCCCATTTGTAAATAGTTTTTGTTGCACATTTACAAGGATGTAATTTGCAGAAGATGTAGATCTTACACAGCTCTGTTGGAACGAGTCCAGAGGAGTCCACGTAGATGATCTGAGGGCTGGAGCATCTCTCATACAAGGACAGGCTGAGAGAGTAGGGGTTGTTCAGCCTGGAGAAGAGAAGGCTCCCAGGAGACCTTAGAGCACCTTCCAGTACCTGAAGGGGCTCCAGGAAAGCTGGGGAGAGAGTCTGTGCCAGGGATTGCAGGGAAAGGATGAGGGGGAACAGTTTGAAACTGAAAGAGGGGAGATTTAGCTTAGATATTAGGAAGAAATAATTTATAGTGATACTGGTGAGGCGCCTGGCACAGGTTGAAGTTGTGGCTGCCCCATCCCTGGAGGTGTTCAAGGTGAGGTTAGATGAGGCTTTGAGGAAAGGTCTGGCTGCCCTCAGCAGTGGGGTTGGAGCTGGATGATCTTTAAGGTCCCTTCTAACTCAAACCATTCTATAAACCCATGCCCCTCCGGACCTCGTCTAACATAACAGACATGGTTTAGTTTTGATAGGAATGGTTGGACTCGATGATCCGGTGGGTCTCTTCCAACCTGGTGATTCTATGATTCTATGATTCTATAATTCTATGATTGTTTGATAATTAAAATATGCCTCTCTGGAGGTTTCCAGCTCTCTCCAATGGCTGTGAAAGCAATTTATGGTGACCAACCTCCTGGCTGATATTCCCATTTGAATCTGTAATGTCAGGTGGGTTAAAACTGGATCTAGATCTCTCCAAATGATGGAGAGGGTTAAAAAAAAAAATCACATTTCTTGCATTCCAGCCTTGCAAAATAAAACTTAAGTCCCTGTTTATTTATAAGGAAATGAGAAATAGATTAATTCATCCAGGGTGTGGGGTCTGTGGTCAAACAGGATTTGTCGCGTCCCTGGGAAATGCTCTTGCCACTCCACTTATTGCTTTTTATTGGCACCTTCTCCTTCTTGCATTAACTTTTTGGGGTTTAAAGTGTCTTTTTGACACTTTCAGGGCAGGGCCCTGTCTCCCTCGGACCGTTAGGTACCTGACACATGCTGAGTGCCCTGTTTAAAGTCTTAGCAGTGCGAGCAGTGCTCAGCATGGAAACAGCATCTCAGCCTGAGGAGATAAAAATTACTGTTCAATAATACCTTTGGCGCAAGGCACCAGAGCCCAATTAGCCCCTGTGGCCCACAGATGTTTTCCTAATGAAAAACCTCGGCCCTCCAGCTGTGTCCAGGGATGTTTATGGTGCAGATCCAGGACCGTGAGCGCCAGCAGATGTTATCTGGATAAAACCCACCGAGCTGTGGAGGGCTGAACCCTCCTCACTCATGTTCCGTCACCCGTGTAAGGGTTACACCTATTCCCTCCCTGCTCCCAGGAGCCGGGTGCAACCAGATGGCATTTTCCTTGGCCCGTTGAACTGTGAATTAATTAGTGGATGATGGCAATGGTGGCAGCAAGTAACCCTATTACAGCAGCAGGAATAATTACAGAGGAGGTTGGGAGAAGGGGGTGGGTGAGGCGGTGTTTGAAAGGAAGCATTTTGAGCTGTATTGAAACATGTCATCCTGGCTTGTGCTAATTTACTCGAGGACCTGAATTAGATTGACGTTGATAAGAAGTTACAGAGGTTGAAAACTGGCTGAGATGCTAGAAAGAAAAGGTGGGGGGAATGTTGCTTTTAATTGAGGGGGAAAACTGGGCATAGAATCATAGAAGCATAGAACAACCAGGTTGGAAGAGACCCATCGGATCATTGAGTCCAACCATTCCCATCAAACACTAAACCATGTTCCTCAGGACCTCGTCTCCCCGTGCCTTAAACACCTCCAGGGAAGGTGATCCAACAGATATTGGTGTATCAGAGAATCATAGAATAGTTTGGGTTGGAAGGGACCTTAAAAATCAGCCAGTTCCAACCCCCCTGCCATGGACAAGGGACACCTCCCACTGGATCAGGCTGCTCAAAGCTCCATCCAACCTGGCCTTGAACACCTCCAGGGATGGGGCAGCTACAACTTCCCTGAACAACCTGTTCCAGGGCCTCACCACCCTCATGGTGAAGAAATTCTTCCTTATGTCCAGTCTAAATCTGCCCCTCTCGAGTTTATCCCCATTCCCCCTCATCTTGTCACCACAAGCCTTGGTGAACAGCCCCTCCTCAACTTTCTTGTAGCCCCTTCAGGTATTGGAAGGTCACTGTAAGGTCTCCTCAGAGCCTTCTCTTCTCCAGGCTGAACAAGCCCAACTCTCTCAGCCTGTCCTCATATAGGAGGTGCTCCAGCCCTCGGATCATTTTTGTCGCCTCCTCTGGATCCATTCCAGCACCTCCAAGTCCTTCTTATGTTGAAGGTTCCAGAACTGGACACAATACTCCAGTATACGGCCCACCTTGTTTAACCCTTTCCTTAATGAGTGGGTGGTTGGAGTAAAAGAAACCTGTCAATAAAAATTAGGAGGTGTTGCAACCATGAGAAAGAGTGGGGATCAATCTAAAGAACACATGTAGTGGTGGCAGTGTCCCAGCATCGATGAATTCACCTTCCCTGGAGGTGTTTAAGGCATAGATGGACGAGGTCCATGAGGGCCATGGTTTAGTGTTTGATAGGAATGGTTGGACTCGATGATCCGGTGGGTCTCTTCCACCCTGGTGATTCTGTGATTCTATGAATTCAAAGCTCCCTATTGATTTCAGCTGGAAATGCTGCTTTGGGCCCCAGTGGCTTATGGACCCATGAGTAAAGGTGAGAAAAGCAGGAATGACGTGAGTTGGGCTCTCGGAAAACACTAACCCTAGAAAAACAAGGACACTAAGCTCAGTTTGCAACTTGCTATGGCAGCTAAAGAACCTCCCTTTCCTCTTCCCCCAACACCCACTCCAAAAAGCAATAATATTTTTGAAGACAACAGATAATAAGGATCGTAAACCAGAGAGGTAGCTCTGTCCTCTGTACAACTCCATCAGAAGACTCCCAAAGACAACTTGCATCCATCCACATCTGAAGGGCTATGATAAGGCTGTAAATAATTGAAGAGAGTAAACAGCAGACGCGGCGAGTGCTGAGGCTGCCATAAAGGGAAATAACGGGAAGTAATGGGATGATATTGAGTAAAATAAAACACAAGCACAGTATCAGGATTTTTTTTTTTTTACTTGTCCAAGAGTTAGATTTGTTCAACTGTGAAATAGACTCCCAAGGGAAGGAGACTATTGCTTCAGTAATTTAAATCCGGAGAAGACAAAGCACCGGCTAATATATTCAATGGAACAGTTGTCTTGCCTTGGCAGAGAAATGGCCAGATATCATCAAATTCCGGTTTTCCATCATGGATGTCAGAGAGTTCTGGTGCAGTTTTATTTTTTCCCCTCAGTTTTCACCAGACTGGGAAAAAAAAAGACCTTTTTGGTTTTTTTTTTATCAATGGAAAACCACCAAGTTGCTCACAGCAGCAGAAGGCCAAATTGAAGTTTTGATGCCGAGGTCTTCTGTGGCTGGAAACAAAATTCATTCTTTTGTCTGTGGCAGATTGAACATGAAATTTAAAGAGGAGGAAAATTTATATCTTAAGTGCATGTGACAAAGTCGTTTTCACAAATCCTGTCTACTGACTGAGCAGAGGTTGTTTTCCTGGTGGTAAGTGAAGAGAGGGATGGGTTGCTCCGTGCTGGTGGGAAAAGTAGGAATCTGCTCTGTTTCAAGATAGATCAGTGTTGGCTCTTGTCTCAATGCCTTTTTCACCGTTTTCCTTCTCAAAACACAGATACCCAGTGTGTATTTCTCTTTTATTTCTCTTTATTGGTGAAAAGATAGCTCTCAGGACATGTAAAATAAGACCAGTTAGTACATGTAACCCCTCAGAAATGTGTGGGGTCCTTATTGTGATGTGGGACGACCCTTCCCAAAGTCACCACCTGAGTTGTTGTCACAGTTCTAAGCATGTTTCATAAAATTGTCGAACGATTTGGGTTGGAAGGGACCTCAAAGCCCATCTAGTTCTAATCCTCCTGCCTTGGGCAGGGACACCTCCCACTGGATCAGGTTGCTCCAAGCCCCATCCAACCTGGTCTTGAGCATTTCCAGGGATGGAGCAGCCACCACATTTCTGGGCAACCTGGGCCAGGGTCTTGCCACCCTCACAGCAAGACAATATCTTCACAATATCTAATCTAAACCTCTGCTCTTTGAGCTTCAAACCATTCCCCCTTATCCTATCCCTGCACTCCAAGAGCCCCTCCCCAACATTCCTGCAGCAGAAACTTGTTGTCTATCTGAGCAGCCAAAGAATGGGAGGGGGTCTTGGTTTAGTGTTTGATAGGAACACTTGGACTCGATGATCCGGTGGGTCTCTTCTAACCTGGTGATTCTGTGATTCTATGGTTCTGTGATTCTATGACTTCACTTTCTCTGGTCACCAAACATTGACAAGACCTATACAGGTGGTTGTTCAGGAGCAATCCCAACACAAAAAAATTAGGCAGCTAATTGACTCCTTCAAATAGAGCATCCTGTTTGTCTCCTGCGATTGCCTGTGAGGAATTCAGATTAGTTCGACTGCCAAAAATATTAAGCAGGGAAAGTCTTCATAATTGGAATATGCTGTAATCTTTGATGTGATTTCACACATACATACCACCGAGATGAAATCTCTTATTATTGGATGCTTTGGATGAATGGAAAAAAGATCTTGGACCCTTCATTTCCTTTCATTGCTTCAGACCTGGTCCCCAAGCTGGAGCAGCTGGTGTGCGGTGAGCTGGTGGCTTCCACCCAGGTATTCCCGGGCAGGTTTCCACGTTGCAGTCACAACACAATCAGCAGCGGCTGGCGAGCTCGATTGAGATTGCAGAGAACAAATGAGCCGTGGAGAAACTACCTTCTCTCTCTTCTAGTACAGAATGACCTCCTCCGGTTCTGTAAATGATTGCAAGTTGAGGCATTAGGGCTGTGAAGATGATCTGAGGGCTGGAGCATCTTGACTCATGAGGACAAGTTGAGAGAATTGGTGTTGTTCAGCTGGAAAAGAGAAAGCTCTGGGGAGACCTTGTAACAGGCCTCGAGTACCTGGAGGAATCCTACAGGAAAACTAGGGAGTGACTTTTTCCAAGGGCCTGGAGTGATGGGACAAGGAAGAGTGGTTTTACATGGAAAGAGGGAAGATATAGACTAGACTTTAGGAAGAAATTCTTCCCAGTGAGGGTGGTGAGACCCTGACTCAGGTTGCCCAGGGACGTTGTGGATATCTCCTCCTTGAAGGTGTTCCAGAGCAGGCTAAATGGGGTTTTGAGCAGCCTGAGCCAGTGGGAGGTGCCCCTTCCCATATCAGGGGGTTGGAACTGGATGGGCTTTAAGGTTCCTTCCAATCCAGACCATTCTATGATTCTATTATTCCAAGAGTGGGCACAATACGGACCTTTTCCCCTTAAAGGGCTCTGACAATGTACATCAAGAGTCACAAGTTTAAGAGAGGCCCATATCCCGTCCACCTCTGTTGTGCCCTCCTCGTGAGTGCTTCATTGAATTCCTCTTTGGACCCATTCATTAATGCTTAATGCACCTATTTCCACCATAGGGACTTTAACGAATATGTGCAGAATTTCATTGAAAAGCGGAATTTGCTTCACGCTAATGCAATTGTTGCTGCTTTCCCCGCAGGAGCATCGTGCAGTCAGATGAAAAGCTGGTGATCAGTGCATCCTGGGCTAAAGATGATGATATTAGCAGGCTCCTGAAATCTCTGCCCAACTGGTGCAACATGGCTCAACCCAAGCAACTGAGACCCAAGAGAGAGGAGGAGGAAGACTTTATAAGGTAAAATGCTTTGTGAACTTCTCGTAGGACTTAAAGGAGGGTAGCAACAATGGTCCGGCCTCCTGGAAATGCAGTATACGGTGTTTGCTTAGCTGTTGCGTCCTTGGGTGCGAGAAAAGCTTGAGAAATGGTCTTTGCTCAAGTGGACTTCATGAAAGTCAAGTTCAGATACTGTTTTACTGCATGGTTTTCAAGCCAAGCACTAACTTTGCTCAACTGAGAATTTCTTGTGTGTTGCCTGGTTTTGGTTCTGTTGAGAACAAGAAATCATGTTCAGTGTCTTTATCAATGACCTGGATGAAAGCATTGGGTGCTTCCTTAGCAAGTTTGCAGATGACACTAAGGTGGGTGGGAGTATGGATCTGCCGGAGGGTAGGGAGACTCCAAAGGGATTTGAACAGGCTGGATCCATGGGTTGAGTCCAATGGGATGAGGTTTAAAGAGACCAAATAGTGGGTCCTGCACTTGGGGCACAACAACCCTGGGCAACTCCAGACTAGAAGTCTGACTGGAAAGTTGCCTGGAAGAGAAGGACCTGGGGGTGTTGGTTGAACAGGAGCCAGCAGGGGCCCAGGTGGCCAAGAAGGCCAATGGCATCTTGGCTTGGATCAGAAACGGTGTGACCAGCAGGCCCAGTGAGGTTATTCTCCCTCTGGACTCTGCACTGGTGAGATGACTCCTCGAATCCTGTGTTCAGTTGTGGACCCCTCACCACAAGAAGGATGTTGAGGCTCTGGAGTGAGTCCCGAGAAGAGCAATGAAGCTGGGGAAGGGGATGGTTGATGCTACCCTGACTATCCATGCAACAAAGAGAGAAGCAGTCTGTGATCTCATAGAGTGGTCAACTGGTTGTACTGGTCAGGGTTTCCCAGAACTGGTGGTGGCTCCAGCTGAGCCATGACCTGATAGTATTTCTCCTCTATTCCAACCCCAGGAACTAAGCAAGGAGAGTGAAGTGAAAAACAGTGGTAACTCCAGAGGGGATTCTTTCAGGGGCAACTTACTGTGTCCAAACTAGATTTTTTTTTACCTTTTCAGGCAAATGAAAGCCTGAAACTAAGCAATTTGCCTTTCCCTACACAGTGTAAATCACTTTGTCTCTGATTCGTTGACGCATCCTGAAGAAACAGGTCCCCCTTGTCATTCCAGCGAGTCAAAACGCTTGTCTACACATTCCCATCACTATTCATCACTTCTTTGATTGGCATTTGGCTATAAAACCGTAGGAGTAACTGAAACTGCTTAAAATTAAAGTCTAATTTGCCAAGATTGCCATTTTCCTTATTCACTGGATAGAAGTAGAATAACATCAAACTGATACAGCCTAGAGAGAGGAGGGATGGAGAGAATAAAATGTGTCTCGTCACAGAAATGTTTGCTCGTGCTGCAATGGGGATAATCAGTTTTTTCAGAGCTTTAAGAAATCATAGAATCATAGAATCACCAGGTTGGAAGAGACCCACTGGATCATCAAGTCCAACCATTCCTATCAAAATCCCCAGAGACAGGCCAAGAGGGAAGAAGTAAAGTCCTTAAGGTCTTTATACAGTCCCTGTTTTTTTTGAGTCGTCAATTCAGTCCTAGCTTCTACCTTTCCCTTCATATTTATCCATTTTTTTTCTAGGCATGGGAAGGTACTGGGATGCTCTCCTCGCTCAGATGCTGTTTTCTGAGCTGTGGGGACACCAGAGCTCCCGTGGGTTCGATGCTGGATACTCCTGGCTCAGCATAACCTGCTTGTATAAATTCCTGGCAATCTCAGTCGGATGCTACCAGTGCCAAGATTTTCATCCTAATACTCCTTTTATCCCAATATTGTCATTTTACTAACCATTAATTGGAGTATTTTATGAAATTATATCAGAAGTGTTAGAACGAGAAGCCCATTAGGTTATTGATGCTGAATTTACTGAGAAAACCTCCTGCACTGAGTCTTTATTTTAGCCTAGACTTTAGCACAAAGATCTTTTCTCAGTTTTAGCATCATGTATTAAGCTTCAGCTCCTCAGGATGCCATGTGAATGCTCCTGTAGCATTAATTTAAGTGATAATAATTGGTCTGGGCCAGTTTTATCCATTGATGGCAAGCGACATAAACTTATCAACTTCCTCAGGAGTCCACGCATGGTTGAACAGATTTCTCCAGAAAACCTCAAAACAGAATTAATTGCTTGTCCAGTTTTTTGTCGTCTTCTTTCCACTTAAGCAGAATTTTTTTCAGAGTTTCTCCTAATGCAAAGGAACATTTTTTTTTCGCCGCTGTTGCTTCTTTCTCTTCCCCTTAGAGCTGCTGATTAATTGGGAGTAATTCTAGCATAGCCTTCATTGCCTTAAAACTTCAGTGGAACCAGAGGAAAATGGATCCTGAGGATACCTTGGTTAGTAAGGTCATGGCTGTGATGGAAGAACATGTTTTAAGCTGAAAGAGGGGAGGTTTAGATTAGAGACTAGGAAGAAATACTTACCAGGGTGGTGAGACCCTGGCCCAGGTTGTCCAGAGTGGATGTCCCATCCCTGGAGGTGTTCAAAGCCAGGTTGGATGGGGCTCTGAGCCACCTGATCTGATGGAAGATGTCTCTGTCTGTGGCAGGGGGGTTGGAGCTGGACGGGCTTTGAGATCCCTTCCAACCCAAACCATTCCATGATTCTATGATTTCATGATTCTGTGATTTCATTCTCACTGTAACCACCCAAGATATTTAAAAACTTGATATGCAGATACCAACCTGTGTTCTGAGACCCCACTCCTCAGCTCATAGAGACAAGACTAAGCATCCTTTCCCAGAAAGGAAGATTTAAGTTTGATGAGCTTGCTTTTAAGCAAGTTTGTGGGTGACACTAAGCTGGGTGGAAGTGTCGATCTGCTGGAGGGTAGGGAGGCTCTGCAAAGGGATCTGAACAGGCTGGATCCATGGACTGAGTCCAATGGCATGAGGTTTAACACGGCCAAATGCCGGATCCTGCACTTGGGGCACAACAAACCTAGGAGAAGACTAGACAGAGAAGTCTGTCTAGAAAGCTGCCTGGAGGAGAGGGACTTGGGGAGGTTGGCTGACAGCCGACTGAACATGAGCCAGCAGTGTGCCCAGGTCGCCAAGAAGGCCAATGGCATCTTGGCTTGGATCAGAAACGGTGTGACCAGCAGGTCCAGGGAGGTTCTTCTCCCTCTGGACTCGGCACTGGTGAGACTGCTCCTTGAATCCTGTGTTCAGTTGTGGGCTCCTCACCACAAGAAGGATGTTGAGGCTCTGGAGTGAAAGCAGGGGAGAGCAACAAAGCTGGTGAAGAGGCTGGAGAACAGGCCCTATGAGGAGCAGCTGAGAGAGCTGGGGGTGTTTAGCCTGGAGAAGAGGAGGCTGAGTGGAGACCTCATTGCTCTCTACAACTACCTGAAAGGAGGTTGTGGAGAGGAGGGAGCTGGTCTCCTCTCCCAAGGGACAGGGGACAGGACGAGAGGGAATGGCCTCAAGATCCACCAGGGGAGGTTTAGACTGGAGATTAGGAGGAAGTTTTTCACGGAAAGGGTCATTGGGCACTGACAGAGGCTGCCCACGGAGGTGCTTGATTCAACTTCCCTGGAGGTGTTTAAGGGACAGGTAGACGAGGTGCTGAGGACCATGGTTTAGTGTTTGACAGGAATGCTTCGACTCGGTGATCCAGTGGATTTCTTCCAACCTAGTGATTCTATGATTCTATGATGAAACACGGGATCATGATCTTTTTGGACAAGACTAACAGCAGTGCTTGAACTGCTTCATGAATGTTGAACGTGTCCTGTAAATTTACCACCCGTTTTGTGCTGTGACTGGAGGAGATTCCAGTGCAGTTTTCCTTCTCTCTCTGTTCCTGGCTCCCCTGTAACTCATTTGTTTAATTAAAAAGAAGAATCCAAACTCAATGTTCTGTGAAAAAAAAAAAAAATCTCATGCATATCTCTGTTGACAGTGATTGATTTTGTTGTCTTAACCCTCCACTCTCTCCTTGGTGAAGAGATGTCAAAAGGCAGCGTAAGGCACTAGCAGAATCTCCCCATTAATATTCTGGTGTGGTTGGCCAGACAAAGGGACCTGATTGAGCATATTATAGGAGCTGGGAACTTGGCAAGGGGAGAAAGCAAAGGAAAGTCGTGCCTCTCTTCGTATAATTAGTTTTCAAAGCCCTGAAGGCTATTTGGCGCCAGGGCGAGTGTGAAATATGCTGCCCTTATCGTTTTATAAAGGTTAGCGTTCAGTTCATTACTGATTCAGATATGTTGATAATAAACCCCAAAGATGTATCATTTCCAGGTTTGCCTTGGACGAGGCAAAGTGATGGAAAAAAGAGCTTCAGATCTGGTCGTGCTCGAGTTAAAGCAGAAATTCTTGGGTTTCGGGGCAGCTCAGCAGCACAGGGTGGAGCAAGGGCAACATCCTGAGGTTTAGCCAGAAGAGGAGGCTGAAGGGAGACCTCATTGCTCTCTACAACCACCTGAGATTGTGGAGAGGAGGGAGCTGGGCTCTTCTCCCAAGGAACAAGGGACAGGACGAGAGGGAATAGCCTCAAGCTCCACCAGGGGAGATTTAGGCTGGAGATTAGTAAAAAAAAAATCACAGAAAGGGTCATTGGGCATTGGAATAGGCTGCCCAGGGAGGTGGTTGATTCACCTTCCCTGGAGGTGTTTAAGGGACGGGTGGGGGAAGTGCTGAGGGACATGGGTTAGTGTTTGATGGGAATGATTGGACTCAATGATCCATTGGGTCTCTTCAAACCTGGTGATTCTATGATTCTTTGGGGCGATTTGTGGGCAATTCCTGCTTGAACATGTTTGCCCAGGAGCCCCACATTGATCTGAAGGTCACACTAGAACACATGATTTTCTTTGAAGTTCATCTAAGTGGGGGCATGGTGATTCCCCTCTCAATTTTTGACTACAGAAGCTCCTGGACATTGAACTTGGGATCAAAGTCTCCATCTAAAGCTAATGGAGCAATCAAAAAATACTTCTCAGCATGTCCGTGTATCACATGACTTCTCCTTTCACTGCTTTTGGTTTTTATTGAGAATAACGCTGACTGAAGGGTACTCCATCTGTCTGCTGCTTCCTCCCCTGCATCTCCTGTTTGCTTGAAGATCATAGAGTCACAAAATGGTTTGAGTTGGAAGGGACCTTAGAAATCATCTAGTTCCCACCCCCCTGCCATGGGCAGGGATGCCTGCCACTGGATCAGGCTGCCCAAGGCCCATCCAACCTGACCTTGAACACCTCCAGGGATGGGGCAGCCACAACTTCCCTGGGCAACCTGGTCCAGTGTCTCACCATTCTCATGGTGAAGAAATTCTTCCTAATGTCTAGACTAATTCTGCCCTTCTCCGACTTATATCCATTCCCCCTTCAAAACTTGTGTCCTATCACCACAAACTTTTATGAATAGTCCCTCTCCAGCTTTCTTGTAGGCCCCTTTCAGGTACTGCAAGCTGCTCTAAGATCTCCTCAGAGCCTCCTCTTCTCCAGGCTGGACAAACTCATCTCTCTCAGCCTGTCCTCGTATGGGAAGGTGCTCCAGCCCTCAGATCATCTTTGTCACCTCCTCTGGACCCATTCCAACAACTCCATCTCCTTCTTACGGTGAGGATTTCAGAACTGGACACAGGACTGTAGATGAGCTCTCACTCACTAAGGATTTGGGCTGAATTTAGGATTTTACTTTGAGGATTACACATCTCCTGGACCTGAATCCAGGAAGAATCTCCCGGCTTCAGATTCATTAATCCTACAAATCACAGCTTCTATTGAAAGGAGAGCAGCAATGCTCAACTCTGCTGAGGGATTTTTTGGGGGGGTCATGTGTGTGACCCCCAGTTGCGCAGCAGGGACTGAGGTGGGAAGGCAGAGCGGAAACGTGGCCATTCAGCTTCTCCACAGAGATTTAACAACAGCTCCTGCTTTAACAAGACTCTGCCTCGCTAAATCACATCATTAGAGCTGCACAATATACTCCAAGACACTTCCTTGTCTGCTGCGATAAATCGGATAATATCAACTTAACAAGCCCAGAATATTCAAATAAATTTAAGTGAGAAGATGACACGTGATGGCAGAGCTTAAAATTGTCAATTAGGCATATCTGCTTTTTGACAGTGTTGTGACCTCTCAGTGGAGATTCGGAGGCGGCGCCGATCGCACCAAGTCCTAATAGACATGCACAAATTGTTGTCGAGGCTTTGCAGAACCCCCCGAACCTCAAATCTGGGTCGTTTTCCGGCTCTTCGGTCTTTTCAGGCTGAATATATTAGGTTGCGGAGGTGAATTTCTATCCACGGAGGACTCGTGGCGGCAGCTTTTCATCAGGAACTACAATGGGTGTTTGGGAGGTGCTGCGAAAAGTGCCTTCATGTACTGAATTTTTAAAAACACCTTCGGGTGCTGAAGCTTTGAAACGAGTGAAATGGCTTCTTCTTCGGCAGGAAGATGGCTGGGCTGGGTTTTATTGTCCTTGTGGCAGCGAATCATCGCAGAGGACTTCCCTTTGCAGACAAAAAAACCCACGTGGGCTATTTGTTTTGGGGCTCATGTGATGATTTCTACGATCATTGAACAAATTCTGGTTCAAGATGAAGCAGCAACCTGCCTTTTCTCTCTTTTGTTATAAATAAGAATATAATAGGAATTACTCTGAATTAATCAAGAAGAAATCTGCCTGCTTGGGTAGTTTGTTAGAGTTTTTAAGTGTGGTCTCTGGGCTGACTCTGTGGCCTGAGTATGGGAATAGGAAAGAAATAAGTTCTAGAAATTCCTATATGATATAAATGCATCAAAAATGTACTGATCCAAAAGAAACTGCAATGAAACTGATTCAGTTACTGTCATTCTGATCTTTCCATTATTTCCATCATGTTTTGAGACTGTATAAATAATATCCCATATATATATATTTTAAGTGCTTTATGTTAGGAAGCATATTGAGTTGTTTTATGTCAAATTTTGTATCATTTTCAGTAACATTTTTTGTGGATATTCAGTTCCATTTTTCGCCAGGTTAGGATGGAGCCTTGAGCAGCCTGGTGTAGTTGGAGATGTCGCTTGCCCTGGCAAAGGAGGTGGAACTGGATGATCTTCAAGGTCCCTTCCAACCCAAATCATTGTATGATTCTGTGATTCTCCTCTGCAAACATCTGATGCTCGGTAGAAAGCATCCCTCTGCGGTCGAGAGGATGTGAGAAAGTACAGGAGGTCCTCATTGTGTCATCGTGTTCCTGGAAAGCTCCCAAGGGGATGGCTTGTTTTCCCACCACCCCTCCTCCTACAGCTCCACACCTTCTTCCCATGAACTTTTTCCTCATCAGTATTTGCCGAAGGGATAATTAACACTAATTCCTTGGCAGAGAAAAGGGAGAGGAGCCAGTAAGCAAACATAAAGCTGCTGCCAAGGGTCCATCAGAGGCTCGTTCCTTGTTTTGCTGTATCGATGTTGACACTTGGCTCCTTTTCAGGCTGCTCTGGCACAAACTCAGGGAGCAAAGAGCAGGAGTGAACTTCTCTGCAGAGACTGAGTGATGAGCCCATTCCAAGTATCAGGTCGACTGCCAAGGGAGGGGGTTGAGTCACCTTCCCTGGAGATGTTTTAAGGCACAAGTGGATGAGGTGCTGAGGGACATGGTTTAGTGTTTGATAGGAATGGTTGGACTTGATAATCCGGTGGGTCTCTTCCAAACTGGTGATTCTATGATTCTATGATTCTATAAGCTGAATACCTTAAGCATAGCAGAGGTCATCTTGATTTATCACACATGCTCTTCCCTGCCCTTTCTTCCCTTGAATATGAGTTCCCCATTTTCTCATCTCTGCTGAAACGTGGATGAGGGGAAGTTTCATGTGTTGTCATCAGTCCCTCTGTTTTCATAGAACCATAGAATCATAGAACAACCAGGTTGGAAGAGACCCACCGGATCATCGAGTCCAACCGTTCCTATCAAACACTAAACCATGTCCCTCAGGACCTCATCTACCTGTGCCTTAAACACCTCCAGGGAAGGTGAATCAACCACCTCCCTGGACAGCCTGTTCCAATGCCCAATGACCCTTTCTGTGAAAAACTTCCTCCTGATGTCCAGACTATATCTCCCCTGGCAGAGCTTGAGGCCATTCCCTTTCGTCCTGTCCCTTGGGAGAAGAGGCCATCTCCCTCCTCTCCACAACCTCCTTTCAGGTAGTTGTAGAGAGCAATGAGGTCTCCTCTCAGCCTCCTCTTCTCCAGGCTAAACACCCCCAGCTCTCTCAGCCATTCCTCATAAGGCCTGTTCTTCACCCCCTTCACCAGCTTTGTTGCTCTTCTCTGGACTCGCTCCAGAGCCTCAACATCCTTCTTGTGGTGAGGGGCCCACAACTGAACACAGGATTCGAGGAGCAGTCTCACCAGTGCAGAGTCCAGAGGGAGAAGAACCTCCCTGGACCTTCTGGTCACACCGTTTCTGATAGAAGCCAGGATGCCATTGGCCTTCTTGGCCACCTGGGCACACTGTTGGCTCATGTTCAGTCACTGTCAACTAACACCCCCAGGTCCCTCTCCTCCTGGCAGCTTTCTAGACAGACTTCTCCTAGTCTGTGGCTCTGCATAGGGTTATTGTGCCCCAAGTGCAGGATCTGGCATTTGGCCGTGTTAAACCTCATCCCATCGGACTCTGCCCAGCAGATCCCTTTGCAGAGCCTCCCTACCCTCCAGCAGATCAATACTTCCACTCAACAGCTCATCCCTGAGAAGTATCATCATTGCTTTTGGTTGCTGGAAGACAGGGAGGTGAAGTCACTGTGACTTCAGAAGACTTCTTTGGTGAACCAGGACCCCTCCCTATCCACGCTGGGACCATGCCAAGGATGCACTGTAGAATCATAGAATCATTAAGGTTGGAAAAGACCTCTAAGTCCAACCATCAGCCCAACAGCACCGTGCCTACTAAACCATGTCCCAAAGTGCCACAGTGACACGTTTTGTGAAAATCCCCAGGGGTGGTGACTCCACCACTTCCCTGGGCAGCCTCTTGCAATACTTCACCATTCTTCCTGTAAAGAATTTTTTCCTAATATCCAATCTAAACATCCTCTTTTGCAACTTGAGGCCATTCCCTCTCGTCCGATTCAGTGTTACTTGGGAGAAGAGACCAGCCCATATCTCACTACAACCTCCTTTCAGGTAGTAGTAGACAGCAGTGAGGTCTCCCCTCAACCTCCTCTTCTCCAAGCTAAACAAACAGTTAGATTTCTGTGAGCCACACTTCATAAAACTTATTCTTCAGATCCTGAGGATTTTCTCTCATCCTATCCCTTCTTACTTGAGAGAACTAGCAACACCCACCTCTTTACAGCCTCTTGTGGAGCTGCGGAGAGCCATGAGGTCTCATAGAATCATGGAATCACCAGGTTGGAAGAGACCCACCAGATCATCAAGTCCAAACATTCCTATCAAAGACTAAACCACGTCCCTCAGCACCTTGTCCACCTGTCCCTTAAACTCCTCTAGGGAAGGTGACGCAAACACCTCCCTGGGCAGCCCCTGCCAGTGCCCAGTGACCCTTTTCGTGAAAAATATTTACCTAATGTTCAGCCTGACCCTCCCCTGGTGGAGCTTGAGGCCATTCCTTCTTGTCCTGTCCCCTGTCCCTTGGGAGAAGAGCCCAGCTCCCTCCTCTCTACAACCTCCTTTCAGGTAATGGTAGAGTGATGAGGTTTTCCCCTCAGCCTCCTCTTCTCCAAACTAAACCATGCATCATGTACAGTATCCATGAGAACAAGGTGGATTCAGAGCTGACGCATGGCTGGTTGCTGCATTTGGAAAATAAAAGAAAAAGAAAAGAGAAATTAAAATGGTTTAACAAAGGGAAACAAAATGAGGTGCTTAGTTAATCCGAGGATTAGAGCTGGTACAGCTGGGCTGCTCTAACAAAGCAGGGATTTCAGAGTGAACTCTGTTGCAGTGTGCAGGATCCCATGGGAATTGGGATTAAAGGGCAATGAGGCAGGGTGGGACCAGCACCAGATATCAGCATAAGAAGAGTGAGCTCCCACAAAGAAGCAGCTGGGCAGTGAAGAAAGGCACTCGAATTTGCTTTATTGGCAGTGGAACTGATATCAATATTAATCTCTGTCTTGAGTGCAGGGATATGCGCAGCTGAATTATTCACAGGAGACTGGAGCTCTGTGTTTTCTTATGGTTCTGTGAAACACTCTGTTGAGAATCATAGAATCATAGAACAACCAGGTTGGAAGAGACCCATTGGATCGAGTCCAACCATTCCTATCAAACACTAAACCATGTCCCTCAGGACCTCGTCCACCCATCCATTAAACACCTCCAGGGAAGGTGAATCAACCACCTCCCTGGGCAGCCTGTTCCAATGCCCAATGACCCTCTGTGTGAAAAACTTCCTCCTAATCTCTAGCCTGACCCTCCCCTGGCGGAGCTTGAGACCATTCCCTCTTGTCCTGTCCCCTGTCACTTGGGAGAAGAGGCCAGAATGACTCAGTTATGAGGTTTTCTGATTTTCTGAAATAGATCGTCTCTGTCTTCAGGTGCTCATCAAAAGCTGGAGGATCTTTTCTTGTTCCCAGTAGCTTTGGCAAACTCTAAAGCAAACATCAACAAACTTGCAGGTTGAGGGAGGGGATTCTGCCCCTCTGTTCCTCTCTTGTGAGACCTCAGCTGGAGTTCTGTGTCCAGTTCTGGAATTCTCAACATAAGAAGGAGATGGAGCTGTTAGAATGGGTCCAGAGGAGGCTCCGAGGATGATCCAAGGGCTGGAGCACCTCCCATACGAGGACAGGCTGAGAGAGTTAGAGTTATTCATCCTAGAGAAGAGGAGGTTCCAAGGAGATCTTATAATGACCTTCCAGTACATGAAAGGGGCTCCAAGAAAGCTGGGGAGGGTTCACAAAGGCTTGTGGTGATAGGACAAGGGGCAATGGGGATAAACTGGAGAGGGGCAGAGTTAGACTGGACAAAGGAAGTTGTGGCTGCCCCATTCCTGGAGGTGTTCAAGACCAGGTTTGATGGGGCCTTGGGCAACCTGAACCAGTGGGAGGTGTCCCTGCTCATCACAGGAGGGTTGGAACTAGATGATCTTTAAGGTGCCTTCCAACTCAAACTATTCTATGATTCTATGATTCTATGATTCTTGTACTGAGTGAATCAGGCTGGTTTTTGCAGTCTGGAATGTGACATGAATGGATACATCGTTCTGGGGGCCCTTCAGCTCTGTCCTTGAGCAGCAGAGGAAAGATGGAGACATCATTCAGGCACAAGAAACTGTTCGAGACTGATCAGAGAGAGGCTGCACATCAAGTGCATTTCAATGAGTTCATTTCTGCTCTTGCAGAGTGTGGGTTTAGTGGGGAAAAATGCCACCCTTGATAACAGATTAAAGTACTATCATTTGGTTGGAGCAACCTGATCTAGTGGAAGGTGTTCCTGCCCATGGCAGGGGGGTTGGAACTGGATGATCTTTAAGGTCCCCTCCAACTCAAACTAGTTTATAATTCTCTAATTCTATGAGTCTATGATTCATAGACCCATAGAATGCTTTGGGTTGGAAGGGACCTTAAAGATCACCCAGTTCCCACCCCCCTCCTGGATCAGGTTACTCATGGATAAGGTAGGATGGAATTTTGAATTTCCAAACTTGTGGCAGTTCAAACCAGGGCTACTCAGTGAACCATCAAAAACTCATACATTAAATGCAGAAGGTGGTTGCAGACCTCTCTGTGCTGTCTCTGTCTGAGATACACGCTCAAGGATGCGAATGGGACAAGTAGAGAGGAGGGAGCTGAGCTCTTCTCCCAAGTGACAGGGGACAGGATAAGAGGGAATGGCCTCAAACTCTGCCAGGGGAGATTTAGGCTGGACATCAGGAGAAAGTTTTTCACAGAAAGGGTCACTGGGCATTGAAACAGGCTGCCGAGGGAGGTGGTTGATTCACCTTCCCCGGAGGTGTTTAAGGGACGGGTGGACGAGGTGCTGAGGGACTTGGTTTAGTGTTTGATAGGAATGGTTGGACTCGATGATCCAGTGGTTCTCTTCCAACCTGGTGATTCTATGATTCTGATTCTATGAAGCTGTATGGGAATCGAATATCTGAACATGCTGTTTTAGTATTTAGAAGAGCAAAGTTAAGATTCAATATTCAGTTGATTTGGCTTTTTAGATATGTATTAAAGAAATCACTTAAATAGTGTTTTCAGCACAGGAAGGACGTGCATCTGTTAGAAGAAGCCATGAAGATGATCCAAGGGCTGGAGCACCTTCCATACAAGGACAGGCTGAGAGATTTGGGGTTGTTCAGCCTGGAGAAGAGAAGGCTCTGGGGAGACCTTAGAGCAGCTTCCAGTACTGAAAGGGACCACAGGGAAGCTGGGGAGGGGTCTTGATCAGATAGCGCAGGGATAGGACGAGCGATTTGAAGCTGAAAGAGGGGAGATTGAGATAAGATCTTAGGAAGAAATGTTTTCCTGTGACCTTGGTGATGCCCTAGCCCAGATTACCCAGAGAAGTCGTGGCTGCCCCATCTCTGGAGGTGTTCAAGGCCAGGTTGGATAGAGCTTGTAGCAGCCTGATCCAGTGGGAGGTCTCCCTGCCCATGGCAGGAGGGTTGGAACCAGATAATCTTGGCGATCCCTTCCAACCCAAATCATTCTAAGATTCTGTGATTTCCGTGGAGCCACCACAGGTTCCTCTCAACCCAAGAAGTTCTATGATACATTTGTTATCTTTTTGATACAAACTCCTGTTGTTTTTTTAGAGCAAGCGTCAGAATCACATTTATCCCAACATTTTACAGTAAAGCTTGCCATAGAAGTCCTTATTTCTATTTCTAACAGAAGTAAAAATAGGAAATACGCTGTGGTTTGTATTATGTAGATTGTTCCCAGGCTGACTGAATGCACTGTATTATTCATGCCCAGGGTATCCATCCAAAGCGGTTCCAGAACCATTTCTCTTTGCGTGTGGGAAGGCAGAAGAGTTGTGTGACTTGTCCCTGTGATAAAACCGCATTTGTAATCAGTTGTGGGCAGCGATGCGGCAGTGACTCCTTATTTAACAGCTTTCTCATTGTGGTCCCCAAAAAGTACTTCTTCTACAGGGCTTTGGATTTGAAAGCCATAGGAAGGAAGGCAGAAATTCACCTTCTGTGTTATTTCTTATTTTTCTCAGTTTTTGATGCAGTTGATGGTGGGATTTAATTTTGATAGGAATGGTTGGACTCGATGATCCGGTGGGTCTCTTCCAACCTCGTGATTCTCTGATTCTATGATTCTAATTGCCTGAGACAACAGGAGTGTTTTGGTTAGAGGGGGAAACATGTCTGTATTTTCCATCTATGGAAAATATTGTGCTCCACAGGAACAGATCATAGGCTAATGGAGTCATTACAGTTGGAGAAGATCTCTAAGACCATCCAGTCCAACTGTCAGTCCAGCACCACCATGTCTACCAAACCATGTCCCCCTAGTGCCACATCTACACATCTTTGAAACACCTCCAGGGATGGAGACTCCACCACTTCCCTGGGCAGCGTCTTCCAATGCTTTAACCACTCTTTCAGTGAAGAATTTTTCCCTGGTGTCTACTCAAAACCTCAACTAGTGCAACCTGAAGCCATTTCTTCTTGTCGTATCACTTGTTACTTGGGAGAAGAGACCAACACCAACCTGGCTACAACCTCCTTTCAGGGATCGGTAGAGAGCGATTAGGTTTCCTCACAGCCTTATCCAGATGAAACAGCCCTCAGCCTCTTCCCATAACCCGTGTACTCCAGACCCTTTCCCAGCTCTGATGTTCTTGTGTAAATGCACTCCAGCCCCTCAGTGTCCTTCTTGTACCGAGAGACCCAAAACTGAGCCGAGGATTCAAGATGTGGCAGTATGGGGGGAGAAATCCCTTCCCTACACCTGCTGACCACACTGTTTCTGATCCAAGCCAGGATCCTCTTGGCTAAATCATAGAATCATAGAATAACCATGTTGGAAGAGACGCACCAGATCATTGAGTCAAACCATTCCTATCAAACACTAAACCATGTCCCTCAGCACCTCGTCCACCCGTCCCTTAAACTGCTTTACTGAAATAAAAATAGTCTAACCTGACTGTGTATATCTTGGTTCAACCTTGTATTCACCTTCAAATGCCTATTTAGACTTTGGGTGCCGGGTCCTGCACTTGGGGCACAACAACCCTATGCAGAGCTACAGACTAGGAGAAGTCTGGCTGGAGAGCTGCTTGGAGGAGAAGGTCCTGGGGGTGTTGGTTGACAGTCAACTGAACATGAGCCAGCAGTGTACCCAGGTGGCCAAGAAGGCCAAGGGCATTCTCAGCTTGGATCAGACACGGCATGGCCAGTACGTCCAGGGAGGTTCTTCTCGCTCTGGACTCAGCACTGGTGAAACCACTCCTCGAATCCTGTGTTCAGTTGTGGGCCCCTCACCACAAGAAGCATGTTGAGGCTCTAGGGTGAGTCCAGAGAAGAGCAACAAAGCTAGGGAAGGGGCTGGAGAATAATTTTGATGGACCTGGGGTTGTTTATCCTGGAGAAGAGGAGGCTAAGAGGAGACCTCATTACTCTCTACGACTCCCTGAAAGGTGGTTGTGGAGAGGAGGGAGCTGACCTCTTCTCCCAAGTGACAGGGGACAGGACAAGAGGGAATGGCCTCAAGCTCCACCAAGGGAGGTTCAGGATGAACATTAGGAAAAAATTTTTTCATGGAAAGGGTCATTGGGCACTGGCAGAGGCTGCTCAGGGAGCTGATTGAGTCACCTTCCCTGGAGGTGTTTAAAGGACTGGTGGATGAAGTGCTGAGGGACATGGTTTAGTGTTTGAATGAATGGTTGGACTCGATGATCCAGTGGGTCTCTTCCATCCTGGTGATTCTATGATATGATTCTATCATATGCCCAATGTGGGAGGCTTGTTAAGGGTCTTACTGAAGTTCAGAGGCGATTTAATGTATTTCCCGTAGCCAAAGCAGATCAAACCTAACCCCATCCTATGGATAGGAATTACCACTGCCAAATCCCACTGGAGATGGAGATGTTCCCATGTTCCAGTCCTCAGACATGGATGAGGATTCCTCCCAAACCACAGTTCACATGATACAGCCTAAGGCAGCATATTTTTTATTGTCAAGCAGAAGAACATCCTCAAAGAGATCTTTTTAACGAAGGCTATTTTTATTTTTTTTTGCCCTTAATGAATTCAACTGAGCAATTTTAAACCATTTCAGGGTTGTTCTTTTTGAGTTTTATTTTTTTTTCCTCAAGTGACAGTGAAGCCCCACAAATCTAGGGAGACGCTGGCAATAAAACTGCTTAGATAGTATATAAAATGTCACTGATGGGATTATTTTGCTGCAGCTCGTTGCAGCTATTATGCTCAGCAGCATGATTCCTCATTGTAAGTTCATAAAAGAGCTAATGACAGGACGTGGAGATCTGCAAAGTTGAATGGAAGTGGAATGCAAATTCGCAACAAAAAGAGCAGCTAATGAGGGGAAGAGCTTACCCAGGACCACGGTAAATGTACCATCACTTAGAGTCTTTCAATGAAATGCACTCGGGTTCAGGCAGGAGCTGTTGTAATTGGATGTAGGAACCGTGTCCTGATTTTCTCCATCCTAACGATACACAAAAAGGTGAGCTGGAGCGTCCACTTTTACCTGCAAAGACGATGAGAAGTGTGCAGACACACCTGGAACAGAACCAAATACACTCTTTGTGGAGACAAGGATTGGGAAAACTGAATCTGAATGCAAAAGATGGAATGTTAGAGCAGAGTGACTGGTTCAACTCCTTGAAAGAGTTTTTTTTCAGCTTTTATGGGGCAAACACATTTGTCTTGGTCTTTGTTTTGTGGGGGCAATTCCAAGCACAAGTACAAGCTGGGCAGAGAATGGCATGAGGTTTAACACTGCCAAATGCCGGGTCCTGCACTTGGGGCACAACAACCCTATGCAGAGCTACAGACTGGGAGAAGTCTGGCTAGAAAGCTGCCTGGAGGAGAGGGACCTGGGGGTGTTGGTCGACAGCCGACTGAACATGAGCCAACAGTGTGCCCAGGTGGCCAAGAAGGCCAAGGGCATTCTGGCTTGTTTCAGAAATGGTGTGACCAGCAGGTCCAGGGAGGTGATTCTCCCTCTGTACTCAGCACTGGTGAGGCTGCTCCTTGAATCCTGTGTTCAGTTGTGGGCCCCTCAGCACAAGAAGGATGTTGAGGCTGTGGAGCAAGTCCAGAGAAGAGCCACGAAGCTGGTGAAGGGGCTGGAGAACAGACCCTATGAGGAGCGTCTGAGAGAGCTGGGGTTGTTTAGCCTAGAGAAGAGGAGGCTGAGAGGAGACCTCATTACTCTCTCCAACTAGCTGAGAGGAGGTTATGGAGAGGAGGGAGCTGGCCTGTTCTCCCAAGTACCAGGGGACAGGACAAGAGGGAATGGTCTCAAACTCCACCAGGGGAGATTTAGGCTGGAGATTAGGAGGAAGTTTTTCACGGAAAGGGTCATTGGGCATTGGAATAGGCTGCCCAGGGAGGTGGTTGATTCACCTCCCCTGGAGGTGTTTAAGGCACAGGTAGATGAGGTCCTGAGGGACATAGTTTAGTGTTTGATGTGAATGGTTGGACTCAATGATCCGATGGGTCTCTTCCAACCTGGTTGTTCTATGATTCTATAAAAATGGATTAAGGAGCAGCCCTGAGGAGGACTTGAAAGTGCTGGTGGGTTAGAAACTCAACAATGTGTGCCTGCAGCCCAGAAAGGCAACCAGATCCTGGACTGCATCCAAACTAGAGTGGCCAGGAGAGTGAGGGAGGGGATTCTAACCCTCTACTTGGGTCTCGTGAGACCTCATCTGGAGTCCTGTGTTCAGTTCTGGAGTCCTCAGCACAAATAGGATGTGGATCTGTTGGAGCGAGTCCAAAGGAAGCCATGCAGATGATCCATGGGCTGGAGCACCTCCCATACAAAGACAGAGTGAGAGAGTTTGGATTGTTCAGTACAAAATAAAACCTCTGGAGAGACCTTATAGTGGCCTTCTAGTAGGTAAAAGGGCCTATAGAGAAGCTGGGGAGGGGCTCTTGATAATTAGTGCAGGGATAAGGATGAGGGAGAACAGTTTGAAGCTGAAAGAGAGGAGATTGAGATGATTTATCAGGCTGAAATATTTTCCTGTGTGGATGGTGAAACACTGGCCCAGGTTGCCTAGAGAAGTGGTGGTTGCCCCATCCCTGGAGGTCTTGAAGGTCAGGTTGGATGGGGTTTGGAGCAACTTGATCTAGTGGGAGGTGTTGGAACTGGATGGGTTCAAGGCGGGTTGGAAATGGATGATCTTTGTGGTCCCTTCCAGCCCAAAACATTCTACATTTCTATGATTTTTCACCAGATGTGATCACTGTGCAAATAAAATAACACATGGACTGATACTCAAAAGTCATTTGTTCATCAGTTTGTCCTAATGCACCATCAGTTTGGCAGGAGATTTCTTCTGATGGAGGTGTGAAGGAAAGAGAGCGAATGAGGGATTGGAAGAGCTGATTTACAAGGAAAGATTGAAAGTATTGCATGTGCATTATTTATGCATATGGCAGGGAGACATGGAAAGAACCTGCACGTCTCAGCAAGGAGTAAATGCTGGGGGTAGGGGGAGAGGTTTGGGGGTTGAATGGGCTGAAATTTGTAACTATGAGGTGAAATTCAGAGATGGTAGATGCAGGGAGAAGGTTAAAAACACCTCCTCAAGAAAGAGGTGTCATTCCCCATAATGAGACTTCAAAAACCACCCAACAGTGTTTTTGATAACTCACGGTGGAACAGTTTCACAGTGGCTGGTTTGACCTTATCATAGAATCTTAGAATCACCAGGTTGGAAGAGACCCATTGGATCATCGAGTCCAACCATTCCTATCAAACACTAAACCATGTCCCTCAGGACCTTGTCCACCCATGACCTAAACACCTCCAGGGAAGGTGACTCAACACCCTCCCTGGGCAGCCTCTGCCAGGGACCAGTGACCCTTTCCATGAATTTTTTTTTCCTAATGTTCAGCTTAAAGTTCCCCTGACTGAGCTTGAGGCCATTCCCTCTCGTCCTGTCCCCTGTCCCTTGGGAGAAGAGCCCAACTCCCTCCTCTCCACAACCTCCTTTCAGGGAGTTTTAGAGAGCAATGAGGTCTCCTCTCAGCCTCCTCTTTTCCAGGTTAAACACCCCCAGCTCTCTCAGCCGTTCCTCATAAGGCCTGTTCTCCAGCCCCATCACCAGCTTCTCTGTAGTGTTCCCTTTGCTGTCCTCAGCTGTATTCCTTAGTGTGGCTTTGGTTTGCTTTTCAGGGCTGCTTTTGGCAAGGAGTCCGAAGTCCTTATTGGGAACCTGGGAGATAAACTCATCCCTCAACAGGAGATCCTGCGGGATGTCAGCGACCTGAAGGCCTTGGCCAACATGCACGAGAGCCTGGAGTGGTTAGCGGGTCGCACCAAGGCAGCCCTCTCCAACCTCTCAGCCACCCAGAGTAAGTAGCTCCCAGCGGAGAATCTCTGTTTTAAAAATGGAAACCGGCATAAATCTGTGATTTTAGCAGGAGTGGGCATCTTTTGTTCTGGATTTCAAAGCAGGTTTATGTCAGAGGGAAGAAGAAAGCAAAGCAGCTTCATCTCTTTCTTCCTGGTGAACGCTGTGCTGTGACATCCGCTCAGAGTGTGGTGGGCACCACGTGAAGGTGCCAGGAGCATCACTTCTAGCGTAAGCTCTGAAGAGTCTTTCAACGCTCGAGCTTTTCAGCTCTCCCTGCTAATGACGTTGCACCAGGAGCAGGTATCAGTGCCGAGACAGCTCTCATTTTCTTTAAAGCGCTGCTGGATCACTGAATATTTAAAAATATAGATGTATTAGAAATTCAGTGAAGAAATTGAACAACTTTTAATGAGCAGTGCCCTAACATGCGTGTCGCTGGGGCACCGATGCTCTGCCTGCAAAGGCAGAAACAAGCCTTGGTGAACTGAGGTGCTGAGAGGGCAGAGACAGGGGAGCCTGGAGACACCAATTTGGCTCCTGGCTGACAAGAATCACCCATGTTACCTCTGTGAGATCATTTCACTTCTCTGTGCTTCAGCTTTCCCTCCTTCTCGCACGGAATAGTGATTTTTTTCTGTCTGGAAAGGGCTTGAGACGTGAACGCTACCTGGACGAGAAAGACCTGCAGGTGCTGGCTATTGAACATGAGCCAGCAGGGGCCCAGGTGGCCAAGAAGGCCAATGGCATCCTGGCTTGTATCAGAAATGGTGTGACCAGCAGGTGCAGGCAGGTTCTTCTCCCTCTGGACTCAGCACTGGTGAGACTGCTCCTTGAATCCTGTGTTGAGTTGTGGGCCCCTCAGCACAAGAAGGATGTTGAGGCTCTGGAGCAAGTGCAGAGAAGAGTAATGAAGCTGGTGAAGGGGCTGGAGAACAGGCCTTCTAAGGAACAACTGAGAGAGCTGGGGGTGTTTATCCTGGAGGAGTCTGAGGAGGAGTCTGAGTCATTGCTTTCTACAACTCCCTGAAAGGAGGTTGTAGAGAGGAGGGAGCTGGGCTCTTCTCCCAAGTGACAGGGGACAGGATGAGAGGGAATGGCCTCAAGCTCCACCTGATTAGACGTCAGGAAAATTTTCTTCACTGAAAGGGTTCTCAGGCCCTGGTAGAGGCTGCCCAGGGAGCTGGGTGAGTCCCTATGTCTGGAGGTGTTCAAAAGCCAGATCGATCATAGAATCGTAGAATAGTTTGTGTTGGAAGGGACCTTAAAGATCATCTAGTTCGAAGCCCTTTGACATGGGCAGGGACACCTCTCACTAGGTCATCCAGCCTGACCTTGAACACCTCCAGGATGGGGCGGCCACAGCTTGATGACAGGAGATCCACAACCTGAGATGAGGTACTCAGGGATCTGGTTTAGTAGTGGACAGGTACAGTTGGACTTGATGATCTCAAAAGTCTTTTCCAGGGCCCTATGAGGAGTGACTGAGAGAGCTGGGGTTGTTTAGCCTAGAGAAGAGGGGGCTGAGAGGAGACCTCATTACTCTCTACCTGAAAGGAGGTTGTAGAGAGGAGGGAGCTGGCCTCTTCTCCCAAGGGACAGGGGACAAGAGGGAATGGTCTCAAGCTCCGCCAGGGGAGATTTAGGCTGGAGATTAGGAGGAAGTCTTTCACACAGAGAGTCGTTGGGCATTGGAATAGGCTGCCCAGGGAGATGGTTGATTCACCTTCCCTGGAGGTGTTTAAGGCACAGGTAGTTGAGGTCCTGAGAGACATGGGTTAGTGGTTGATAGAAATGGTTGGACTTGATGATCCGATGGGTCTCTTCCAACCTGGTTGTTCTATGATTCTATGATTCTATTCTATTATACAATCAGCTAACACTTAAAGGCCCAAAATGTTACAGGTAGCTTTAATATTCCTGTAACCCTTTCTCTGAGTTCTCAACAGTGGAATGACCAGGGTTGCTGCTGTGCTCTCACAGAGTGTACTTTAGAAGATTATAAAAAGAAATAAAACAAAACCCAGTAGAAAATTCTATCAAAGTTCAGCAGCCAAATATTTATTCACCAGGCTTTAGTTGCCAGGAGAGATCTTGGGGCTGAGGAGTTGTGCTCTGACAGTCAACACTCGTAGAAATGAAAACATCATTTCTGATTTCAGTTCTATTTGAAACTCAGATTTTTTAATAAATCAATATTTTCCAAACGTAAAAGGGCACGAGCGTGACTTTCAGGCTTCCGAGAGGATGATACACACAACAGTGAATAAACATGAAGGTACAAAGCGTAATATTTCACTTGGCAGTGTTCTGCTGACAATAAAAATTCATCTTCCTTTGTAATAACTTTATACCAATGCACTAAAATATCTGTGTACTGATGCCAGAAACAAAAGGGGGAAACAAAAGGAGGAACGAGCAGTGTTAGAAAATGGTAGAGGCTGTTGACCTCACGGTTATAAATGAAACCTGGTGGAGTCTTTCTCATAAATGGAACATCAATTGAGCCGATGGGAGAAGAAGAAAGCAATTCCTTGGGGCAGAGGTGGTGATGTGAGTCAGATGTATTTACAAATCCACAAGCAATGGCGATATACAGGGGAACGCAATGCTTGGAGGAAGAAGATGAAGAATAAGCAATAGAGGAAAAATGAAATAAGATGTCTCTTTCCATCCAGCCTGGGCAGGAGGAGAGCAATGTGTTCAGAAAGCACAAGGTAGAGTTGAGCAGGTTTGAATCATAGAATCGCAGAATCACCAGGTTGGAAGAGACGCACAGGGTCATTGAGTCCAACCATTCCCATCAACCACTAACCCATGTCCCTCAACCACCCATCCCTTAAACACCTCCAGGGAAGGTGAGTCAACCACCTCCCTGGGCAGCATCTGCCAGGGCCCAATGACCCTTTCTGTGAATTTTTTTTTCCTAATTTTCAGCCTGAACCTCCCCTGGTGGAGCTTGAGGCCATTCCCTCTTGTCCTGTCCCTTGGGAGAAGAGCCCAGCTCCCTCCTTGCCACAACCACCTTTCAGGGAGTTGTGGAGAGCAATGAGGTCTCCTCTTAGCCTCCTCTTCTCCAGGATAAACAAACCCAGGTCCCTCAAACTTCTTCTCCAGCCCCTTCCCCACCTTCATTGCTCTTCTCTGGACTTGCTCCAGAGCCTCAACATCCTTCTTGTGGTGAGAGGCCCACAACTGACTCCAGGATTCCAGGAGCGACCTCACCAGTGCTGAGTCCAGAGGGAGAAGAACCTCCCTGGACCTGCAGGTCACACCGTTTCTGATCCAATCCAAGATGCTGTTGGCCTTCTTGGCCACGTGGGCACATGGTTTGGGAAATCCTAAGAAGAGGGCTACCTCTTGGTGGCTTTTGGGTTAGGCTGTCAAAAGGCCCTTTCCCAGAGATAAAAATTCAATAACCTTTCGCTGTGGATGTGCCACAATTATTACTCATTTAAAAACAGTCTTGCTAATAGAGTGTTTTATCATGCTGGACAGTCTCTGCATTCTTCATTATTTAGTGTTTGCTAAGCTGATGGCTCTTCCATAGCTCTTCCCTTATCTACACTCCTTCAGAATTGGATTTTATATTCTCCGAACCAGTCAGATATGACAAAACCATTTTCTTTCTCTCTTGTCTTTTGAGGGAATACAAACTTCTTTTTGACAATAACCATTTAAGGTTTAAAGTTGGTGGAAGAAGATGAGTTAACTGAGGAAGTCAAGTAGATTTTTAAACAGGCTTTATATGAAAATGGAAGTAAGTTTTACTCTCTGCTTCCTCTCCTGCTTCTCTGTCTTGTAAAACACAGATATACACTTGGTCTTTTCCTTTACTGGAGCTTCAGCCTTCTGAAACCCTCGGAATATTTAACACAGAAGGAATTATTTTACACAATTAAGGAGTTGGGACAATCTTTACATTTTTACTGTGTTGCATGCTGTGCAACCCTTTTTAGGGTTTCCCAAACCATGTGCCCAGGTGGCCAAGAAGGCCAATGGCATCTTGGCTTGGATCAGAAACAGCATGACCAGCAGGACCAGGGAGGTTCTTCTCCCTCTGACCTTGGCCCTGGTGGGACCACTTCTCAAATCCTGGGGTCAGCAGCTGCCTGAGTTGCAACTACTCTCTTTAAATCAGCTGTTGTCTTCTTGTTATTTCAGATTGTTGGAGTCAGCAGTTAGTAACTGCCTTGAAAACTGAGCTTGAAATCATGTTCTCGAGAAGCTCACATGAAACAGGATTGTCTTTTTCTTCTATCAGGAATCAGGATGGGTTGGGTTGGGATGGAAGGGACCTTAAAGCCCATCCAGTTCCAACCCCTGGCTATGGGCAAGGAAATCATAGAATCATAGAATACTTTGGGTTGGAAGGGACCTTAAAGATCATCTAGTTCCACCCCTCCTGCCATGGGCAGGGACACCTCCCAATCGGTCAGGCTGTCCAAGGTCAAATCCAACCTGATCTTGAACACCTCCAGGGATAGGACATCCACAGCTTCCCTGGGCAACCTGTTCCAGTGTCTCACCACTCTCATAGTGAAGAAATTCCTTCTTATGTCTAGTCTAACTCTGCCCCTCTCCAGTTTATATCTATTGCCCCTCATCCTATCACTCCAAGTCCCTCCCCAGCTTTCTTTCTTGCGGCCCCTTCAGGTACTAGAAAGTTGCTATAAAATCTGCTCGGAGCCTTCTCTTCTCCAGGCTGAAGAAGCCCAATATCCTCCCACTGGATGAGGTTGCTCTAAGCCCCATCCAACCTGGCCTTGAGCAACCTTCAGGGACGAGGCATCCACAACTTCTCTGGACAGCCTGTGCCAAGTGGGTGTCTGACTGACCCTGTGTCTGCAGTGACAGAAACTAGAAGCTGAATTCTCAATAATGGAGGAAAAATATGAGTGTATATTTGGAAGTAACTGTTGTGGCTCATTCTTGCCTGATATTGGAGTCACCATCCCTGGAGAGGTTCAAAAAACATGTAGATGTGGTGCTTCGAGCCATAGTTTAATAGGCATGTCAGTATTGCATTGATGGTTGGACTTGATGATTCTGGAAGACTTTTCCCACCCTAATAATTCCATGATTCTATGAAAACCCCTCTAAGGGCTCACTCCTTGCTGGATCTGCCGTACCCTTGAGGACATCTTAACCCTGCTGCTATCAGCAAAGCTTTACCTACAATAAAACGAACAAGATGAAGCCATTTCTCTGCTATCTGCTCGTCGCTCCACAGTCATGAATTGCAGTTCCTTGCAGGCCGAGGTGGGTCTCTGCTCCAGTGATTTGCAGTAGACACAGAATTAACTACTGTTCTTGGTTAACCATCTGCATGCAGGTTCAAAGAGAAATGTGGAAACGCCACATTCTCTCTCCCATTCCAACAGTTCCATCTCCTTCTTGTGTTGAGGATTCCAGACCTGGACACAGGACTCCAAGTAGGGTCTCACGAGAGTGGAGTAGAGTGGGAGAATTGCCTCCCTCACCCCACTGGCCATGGTTCTTTTGATGCAGCCCAGGACACGGGTGGCCTTCTGTGTTGCGAGCACGTGTTACCAGCTCATGTCAAGCTTTTCCTCCCCCAGCACCCCAAGTCCTTCTCTGCAGGGCTGTTCTCAATCGCATCATAGAACAACCAGGTTGGAAGAGACCCATCGGATCATCGAGTCCAACCATTCCCATCAAACACTAAACCATGTCCCTCAGGACCTCATCTACCTGTGCCTTAAACACCTCCAGGAAAGGTGAATCAACCACCTCCCTGGGCAGCCTATTCCAATGCCCAATGGCCCTTTCCGTGAAAAACCTCCTCCTAATCTCTAACCTAAATCTCCTCAACCCTGTGTTGAAACCATGGGTTTCCCTAACCCAGGTGTAGATCCTTGCACTTAGTCTTGTTGAACCTCATGATGTTCGCATAGGCCCATTTGTTGAGCCTGTCTAGGTCACTCTGTTCCATCTCATCCTTCTGTTGTCAGAAAGAACTAAAATCACAATGAGAAACAGAACAATCAATCTTAGGAGTCGTTGGCTTTCCCTGTTTATGTTGCAAAACAAGCAACCTCCTGAAAGGAGGTTGTAGAGAGGAGGGAGCTGGGCTCTTCTCCCAAGTGACAGGGGACAGGACAAGAGGGGATGGCCTCAAGCGCCACCAGGGGACGTTTAGGCTGAACATCAGGAGGAAGTTTTTCCCAGAAAGGATGATTGGGTTTTGGAACAGGCTGCCCAGGGAGGTGGTTGAGTCACCTTCCCTGGAGGGGTTTAAGGGACGGGTAGATGAGATGCTGAGGGACACATTTCAGTGATTTATAGGAATGGTTGAACTTGATAATCCAGTGGGTCTCTTCCAACCTGGTGATTATATGATTCTATGGCTTTTCCCTAGCATCTGGGTCTGATTAGGAATCCTGTTAGGGTGCAATTAATGAGTTTTTAAGGTGTTATAAAATGAGGCATTATAAAATTTCAGGTGTTATGAAACTTAGGGGTGTTGCAGGTTGTGCAGGGACAGTGCTTGGCCCTTTTGAAGTGTTTGAAAGGTCATTGCGCCTCAACTTCTTTATCCAGGATGCTCCCAAAGCAGGTTGTTTTCTCCTGTTGAGGAGGATAAATCCCCCGAAATCAAAGGGAAATCTCCTCAAATCAAAGGGAGGGAAAGGGTCACTGGGCACTGGAACAGGCTACCTGGGGTGGTGGTTGAGTCACCTTCCCTGGAGGTGTTTAAGGGTCAGGTAGACGAGGTCCTGAGGGACATGGTTTAGTGTTTGATAGGAATGGTTGGACTCAGTGATCCAGTGGATCTCTTCCAACCTGGTTGTTCTATGATTCTATGAAAGGGAAGTCACCTCAAATCAAAGAGAAATGTCCCCAAATCAAAGGGAAGTCATAGACTCACTAGGTTGGAAAGGACCCACGGGATCGTTGAGTCCAATCATTGCCATCAATCACTAAACCATGTCCCTCAGCACCTCCAGGGAAGGTGACACCCCAAATCAAAGGGAAATCATCCCAAATCAATGAGAAATCTCCCCAAATCAAAGAGACTCACCCTTTCACCCCAAAATCCAAAGGTAACTTGTGGAAGATGCCTTCACTGCTTCCTTCTGCCCTCCACACTGGCAGTAGTTCAGGTGGACTATGATTTCATTCAAAAGCAGAGGAGAAAGAAAGGGTTTGTGCTACAGCTTTTAACTGGATAGAGCAGCTTTCTCTCACTGGCTGGTGCTTATTAATGGTAACGGTGAGCATTTGCATGGCATTTTCCAGCTCTCCATCTCCAAAAAGCTTTGAAAAGGTTAGCGAAGGCCATTAGGGGATGAAGACTACCTCAGACCACTTTGCAGCTGGAGGGTCAGCCTCCCCTTTTGCCCAGCACTTTGTGCCTCTTCGTGCCGCAATAAGCTTTGATGGCTAATAGAAAGCATCCCGCTCCACTCGAGAAAGCGATGCCTTTGCGAATTCATGCCGCAACCCCTTTGTCCCACTCCACCGGCGCAAAGGAGCTATAATTTCCCATCACTTTAAGGCCCTCTTTCCACTGACCGAGTGCTGTGAAGGGGGCTCGGTACAAATGAAAATCAGGCAGTAAAATTGATGCCTTTCATTCCGCACTCAGGCCACGCAGCGGTGGTGAACTCAGACAGGTCTTTGTGTTTAACCCCCGTGTTTCTAATGAACTGAATTCAGCTCTTAAATGGGGTTATATTTCTCTCAAGTTGGAGCTTATTTTTTTTTTTCCTGTCACGGAACTTGTAACACGTCTTTGCTGTATTGATTGCTTACGGGGAATTCTTTTTTTTTTTTTTTTGTAGAGATCTATTAATAGAGAATCTTATTTAAAAGCCAGATTAAAGATGATCAACACGTGCCTGACCTCACGCAGGAGAAGGACGTAGTGAATGAGGTTGCTTTGTTATTGCAACTACAGTCGAGCTCTTTCTAAAACAGAAAAAACTGCAAATTTCTAACAAGTGCAAAACATCTCCCATTAACTTAAAAAGATAAATTGTAGAATCGTAGAATGGCTTGAGTTGGAAGGCACCTTAAAGCCCATCCAGTTCCATAGGCAGGGACATCTCCCACCAGACCAGGCTGCTCAAGGTCCCATCCAACCTGGCCTTGAACACCTCCAGGGATGGGGCAGCCACAGCTTCCCTGGGCAACCTGGGCCATGGTTTCACCACCTTCATCATGAAGAATTTCTTCCTAATGTCTAGCCTCAATCTTCCCCCTTCCAATTTAAAGCCCTTCACCTTTATCCTATCACTCCAGACCCTTACAAGACATCCCTCCCCAGCTTTCTTATGGTTCCCCTTCAGGTACTGGAAAGCTCCTGTAAGGTCTCATTGGAGCCTTCTTCAGGCTGAAGACCCCCAACTCTCTCAGCCTGTCATGTGCTTGTCATGAGTGTCTGAGTGCTTCTATTATTTGATGAATCCATGTTGCTTCACTATAACTTAAGGTTCGGGCTGGACATGAGGAAAATATTTCAGGGAAAGGGTCATTGGTCACTGGAGCAGGCTGCCCAGGGAGGTGGTTGACTCACCTTCCCTGGAAGTGTTTAAGGGATGAGTGGACGAGGTGTTGAGGGACATGGTTTAGTGTTTGATAGGAATGGTTGGACTCCATGATGTAGTAGGTCTCTTCCAACCTGGTGATTCTGTGATTCTAAATATGGATCTGCTTTGGTGACTCCCAGGGAATGAAACCACAAACTCTCAGCCAACTTAAAGCTCTTGATTTCTTGTCGAAATGTTCTCCTAATGCCTTTCAGTGCCTTTTTTTTTTCCCCTTGTATGTCAGCAATGAAGCTGTTCTTTGGGATTAGTGGCTGCTGCTCTCTCCTGCCTCAGCGCTTTACATCAAACATTTAATGATGAGAAAACAAGACGTTGTTTTTCTGACCTTGATGCTCAGCAGTTCTGGTTCTCGATCTCATACAATAGACGCACCGCGGTGCTGCAGTCCCAGTATTGATCTGGTGCCGAGGGGTCAGCACTTAACTTACCGTCGTGATTACACTAATTACTCTTGCTCCATCTTCCTTACTTCCCACCCACCAGCCCTAAACACGGGGGTTCATCGTGTAAATAAGTGACCTAATTAACAGGGCTTTCAAACCATTTTACAATGAGGATCCCTCATGAGTAATACTAGCAAATCAAGGAGGGTTTTTTTGTGGAAATAACTCCACAAAGAGCCTGCTGTCCACTTCAGTTGGTGCAATGCATTAGGATCTATTTATCTCTTCAGAAGTAAATGACTCACTGGTGTCAGAGTTTAATGGCAGTAAATTCCCCTGCTTCTCCTTGGCTAGTTGGAGGTGACATCTCACCAGAGTGTGGAAGGGGCAAAATCATTTTTAAAAACAGGGTGACCCGACTCAAAAAGATGGTTGGTCCTTAATGCCACCAGCAAGCCCCGTTGCCGTGGTGCGTGGGCTGGAGGGTTCTCCTGACCTATCCAGCACTTAGATTTGTATGTGACTTGGGGGAAATTACTCTTAAATAAGCAGGAATTGTGGAGAAGTCAGACAAGGAGGCTGATGCAGCTGATGCACAATGTAGCTGATGTTTGTGCTGACATTAAGGCCGGCTTTGGGCTTGTCTCCTTTCGTTTGAACGGGTTCTGTGTTTCCCATTTATAGAATCATTAAGGTTGGGAAAGTTGTCTAAGATCATCAGATCCAACTGGCAGCCCAACACCACCGTGCCTGCTAAACCATGTCCCAAGTGCCACATCTACATGCTTTTTGTCCACCTCCAGGGCTGGAGACCCCACCACTTCCCTGGGCAGCCTCTTCCAGTGCTTCACTACTTACTCAGTAAAGAAATGTTCCCTAATATCCAATCTAAACCTCACCTGGTACAAATTGAGGCCATTTCATCCCATCCTATCTCATCACTTGAGAGAAGAGGCCAACACCCACCTCACTACAACCTCCTTTCAGGCTGTTGTGAAGGGCAATGAGGTCTCTCCTCAGGCCCCTCTTCTTTAGACTATTTTTCAGCCTGCATTTGAAAACCCTTAGAAATTTACATGGATATTCAGATGTATTCTCTCTATCCTCCTGGAGAATTGCCTGGAGAAGAGGAGGCTGAGAGGAGACCTCATTACTCTCTACAACTACCTGAAGGGAGGTTGTAGAGAGGAGGGAGCTAGGCTCTTCTCCCAAGTGACAGGGGGCAGGACAAGAGGGAATGACCTCAAGCTCTGCCAGGGGAGATTTAGGCTAGACATTAGGAGGAAGTTTTTCACACAGAGGGTCATTGGGCATTGGAATAGGCTGCCCAGGGAGGTGGTTGATTCACCTTCCCTGGAGGTGTTTAAGGCACAGGTGGATGAGGTCTTGAGGGACTTGGTTTAGTGTTTGATAGGAATGGTTGGACTAGAAGATCCGATGGGTCCCTTCCAATCTGGTTGTTCTATGATTCTATGGCAATAAGTCCGTGCACCGATGTCTGTTGTTCCCCTCTGCCTCAATTCACACATTGATGTGATTTTTTTCTGCAATCTTCACAAATGCTCAGCGTTCCTGCTCCGTGCTTCTCGGTGACTTAACAGCAGAGCTGGTGCCCCCTGAGTCAGATACTGTAGAAATGTCATTAATTTGATGGGTTTGGGGTACTGATGGACAAAAACTCAGCACTAGTGAGATCATTTCTGAAAACTGTGTTCAGTTGTGGGCAACTCACCACAAGAAGGATGTTGAGGCTCTGGAGCGAGTCCAGAGAAGAGCAACGAAGCTGGTGAAGGGACCGGAGAAGAAGTCTGAGGGACCTGGGGTTGTTTAGCCTGGAGAAGAGGAGGCTGAGGGGAGACCTCATTGCTCTGTACAACTCCCTGAAAGGAGGTTGTGGAGAGGAGGGAACTGGGCTCTTCTCCCAAGTGACAAGGGACAGGACAAGAGGGAATGGCCTCAAGCTCCTCTAGGGGAGGTTTAGGCTGAACATCAGGAAAAAAAAAATTCACAGAAAGGGTCACTGGGCACTGGCAGAGGCTGCCCAGGGAGGTGGTTGATTCACCTTCCCTGGAGGTGTTTAAGGGATGGGTGGACGAGGTGCTAAGGGACATGGGTTAGTGTTTGATAGGAATGGTTGGACTTGATGATCCAGTGGGTCGTTTCCAACCTAGTGATTCTATGATTCTATGATCTGTGAAAGATCATCTCTGCCTTTTGAAACCAGTGACAAATCACTAAAGATATTAGTTTGGAGGTGAATTTTTGGTGCTGTGTAGATTGATGGAAGTCAAGTATTGGAACAGGCTGTCCAGGGCAGTGGTGGAATCCCCATCCCTGGATGTGTTCAAATAACATGTAGCTGTGGTACTTTGGAACATGGTTTAGTAGGTGCAGTGGTGTTGGCTGGTGATCATAGAATTGTTTGGATTGGAAGGGACCAATCCAAAGATCATCCAGTTCCAACCCTGTGCCATGGGCAGGGACACCTCCCACCTGAGCAGGTTGCTCAAAGCCAAGCTGACCTTGAACTCTTCCAGGGATGGGGCATCCGTGACTTCTCTGGACAACCTGTGGCAGTGTCTCACCACCCTCACTGGAAATCATTTCTTCCTAATATCTATTCTCAATCTCCCCTCTTTCAGCTTAAAACTGTTCCCTTTGTCCTGTCACCGCACTCCCTGATAAAAAACCCCATCCCAGCTTTCCTTTTAAGAACTAGAAGGTTGCTATATGGTCTCCCCTTGATGATCTTAGAGGTCTTTTCCAACTTTAATAACTCTACAATTCTGTAATTCTCAGTATTTCCATTGTCTTCACCTTATCTTTGCTTTTGCCCTGTTTTTAATGAAAATTAGTGAAGCACATGGCTGGTTTTTCTCAGCCAAGTACAAAGATAGGTGGGAAACACTGAGCAGGCAAAAAAAAATTCTTTCTGTAACTCAAAAGTAGATGAATGGGTTTTTACTAAGCTTTCTAAATCAAATTGCTTCTAAGCTAATAGAATTCAGCCCAAGAAATAATATTTCTGAGAGGGGTAGGAAGGGGAGAGTTACATTATAAATTGCTGAGAAGAGAAAAAATATAACACGGTGGAGTTTTTTTGGAGTTGAGGAGCACTGGAACGGTAAATCCTGGGCTTTTCAAAGATATCCTTCCAGACAGAAAGTTTTCACTTGGAGAACTTTACTGCTTTTTGCTCCACCTACATGTTTTTTGATAATAGCCATGAGGGCTTGAGGGTGCTGATGGTCCTGTGTCCAGTTGTGAGAACTTCAGCAGAGGAATCATAGAAACATATCATAGAATCACCAGGTTGGAAGAGACCCAGCGGATCATCAAGTCCAACCATTCCTATCAAACACTAAACCACATCCTTCAGGACCTCGTCTACCCGTCCCTTAAACGCCTCCAGGGAAGGTGACTCAACCACCTCCCTGGGCAGCCTCTGCCAGTGCCCAGTGACCCTTTCTGTGAAAAACTTCCTCCTGTTGTCCAGTCTAAATCTCCCCTGGCGGAGCTTGAGGCCATTCCCTCTTGTCCTGTCCCATGTCACTTGGGAGAAGAGGCCAACTCCCTCCTCTCCACAACCTCCTTTCAGGTAGTTGTAGAGAGTAAAGAGGTCTCCTCTCAGCCTCCTCTTCTCCAGGCTAAACAACCCCAGCTCTCTCAGCCGTTCCTCATAAAGCCTGTTCTCCAGCCCCTTCACCAGCTTCATTGCTCAAGGAAAGACATGGATTTGTTAGAGTGAGTCCAGAACAGACCACAAAGATGATCCAAGGGCTGAAGCACTTATTGTAGGAGGACAGACTGAGGGAGTTGAGGTTGTTCACCCTGGAGAAGAGAAGGCTCCAGGGAGATCTTAGAAGAACCATCCAATGCTTAAAGGAATGCTTGATAGGAATGGTTTGATAGGAATGGTTGGACTTGATGACCCAGTTGGTCTCTTCCAACCTGGTGATTCTATGATTCTATGAAGCCTACAGGAAAGCGAGGGAGGGGCTCTTTATCAGGATGTGCAGGGATGGGATGAAGTGGAACAGTTTTAAGCTGATAGAGATGGTGAAGCACCAGCACACACTGCCCAGAGAAGTCACAGATGTCCCATTCCTGGAGGTGTTCAAGGCCAGGTTGGATGATGCTATGAGCAATTTGGTCTTCTGGAAGACATCGCTGCCCATGGTTGCAACAAGATGATCCATAAAGCCCCTCCCAAGCTAACTTACTCCATGATTCTGTGATAATTTTGCTTCTTTCTGTGAAATAAACCTGCACTTCAGAATTTTATAAATGAATCAAGAGTTTTGGTGTTTTCTTTCAAGCCTTTTCCAGGATTGAATGCAAAATACTTAAAGAAAAGTGTTGAGCAATCAAACCTTCTTAGCAGATTATCCTGTGATGGTGCTAGGACCTCCCACCACACCTTTTACCTTGTTCCTCCAGCTCAGAGACACCTTTTCCCCCCCAACTCTCCCCAATAATCTCTTTCCCGAGGCTGCATATTTGCAGAAAGTAATGGAAAACAAAACCACTTCTCAAGAGGTTATTGCCTTTTTCAAAGCGCTAATTTCCTTGTGAAATTTATGCCTGCCAGCAGAGGCAGACGAGGAGCGAGGAGCTCTGCAGGCAGCTCTAACGAGACAATTCATTAACTAGCAAGTATACACACGCCATCGAAAACATTAATTCACAAAATGAAAAACTAATAGAGTGTTTAGCCTGTTCTTTATCACCGGTGACAGGCTGTGCTCTCCTCATCATTAGTGTTTACTGAACTGATGGGGACTGCAGCCCAGCCTGCTTATCACTACTTATCGCAAATGAGGTCGCGATGCTTTTTTTCCAGTCTTGTCCCCTCTCCCACATGTGAATTTTAATGTGGAGTGAAGGGCAGAGAGGCATGGAAGGAAGATCTCGGTGCCAGCCTTCAGTTTTGTCCTGCTCTCCATAGGTTTGGGGCACAAGCTCTCCTTCCTTCTCCTTCCATATCAGAACCTCAAGGAGATTTGCAAAATACCGTCCTTGGGTGTTATCAAGGCATAGAATCATGGAGTGGTTTTGGATGGAAGGACCTTGGTCCTAGGACATGGGTTAGTGTTTGATAGGAATGGTTGGACTCAGTGATCCAATGGGTCTCTTCCAACCTGGTGATTCTATGATTCTATGACCTTAAAGATTATCCAGTTTCAGCACCTGTGCCATGAGCAGGGACATCTCCCACTGGATCAGGTTGCTCAAAGCCTCGTCCAACCTGGCCTTGAACACCTCCAGGGATGTGGCAGACACAGGAGAGGCATTTCTTCCTAATATTTCATCTGAATCTTCCTTCTTTCAGCTTCAAACTCTTCCTCCTCATCCTGTCACTGCACTCCCTGATAAAAAACCTCTCTCCAGCTTTCTTGCAGCCCTTTTCAATACTAGGAAGGTGCCCTAAGGTCTTCCCGAAGCCTTCTCTTCTCCAGGATGAACAACGCTAATTCTCTCAGCCTATTCTTGTAGCAGAGGTGCTCCAGCCCACGGATTATCTTTGTGGACCTCCTCTGGACCTGTTCCAACAGTTCTATCTCCTTCTTCTGTTGAGGATTCCCGAACTGGATACAGGACCCCAGGTGGGGGTCTCATGAGAACAGAGTAGAGGGACAGAATCCCCTCCCTCGCTCTGCTGGTCCCATTCCCTTAGAGGCAGCCCAGGTTCTGGTTGGCTTTTTGGGCTGCCAAGCACACATTGTTGGCTCATGTAGAGCTGCTTCTCCACCTCTACCCCTGGGTCCTTCTCTTCAGTGCTGCTCTCAACAGATTCTCAGCCCAGACTGTAATTATGCGTGGAGCTGCTCCAACACAGATAGATTTCCATTCAGTCCTGAATCCCTCTACTAGAGAACAGGATTCATTAATAAGAATTTGCTGTGAGTAACATTAATGAGAAACTCTCCTGGAGCTTACTTTATTTCTGCCTGTCCTTTAAGTGTTGATACTCTTAAGCGAGTCCAGAAAAGAGCAATGAAGCTGGTGAAGGGGCTGGAGAACAGGTCCTATGAGGAACGGCTGAGGGAACTGGTGGTGTTTAGCCTGGAGAAGAGGAGGCTTAGGGGAGACCTCGTTACTCTCTCCATCTACCTGAAAGGAGGTAGTGGAGAGGAGTGTGATGGCCTCTTCTCCCAAGTGACAGGGGACAGGACAAGAAGGAATGGCCTCAAGATCCACCAGGGGAAGTTTAGGCTAGAGATCAGGAGGAAGTTTTTCACAGAAAGGGTCACTGGGCACTGGCAGAGGCTGCCCAGGGAGGTGGTTGAGTCACCTTCCCTGGAAGTGTTTAAGGGATGGGTAGACAAGGTGTTGAGGGACATGGTTTAGTGTTTGATAGGAATGGTTGGACTCAATGATCCGTTGGGTCTCTTCCAACCTGGTGATTCTATGATACAACTTTTCCCATCCAGCCCCAGTGAGTGGTTTTGCCATCGACCCCCATAGAAGGTGAGCCAGACGGGTGCTGAGTATGTAGATAATTCCATCCTCACATCTCTTGTTTGATAAGTCCTGACCCCTTCAAGTATGTCCTTTCTTGGTATTTGTTTTGTTTTAATGAGAATCGTCATTTTCTGCTGTGTTTATCAATCAATATGATCAGCTGGGCATGGTAAATGTTCTCCACATCTCAGAGCTTTGCAGGGGTCAAGGCCAAGGAGGACGAATCATAGAATCATAGAACAACCAGGTTGGAAGAGACCCATCGGATCATCGAGTCCAACCACTCATATCAAACACTAAACCAAGTCCCTCAAGACCTAATCTACCCGTGCCTTAAACACCTCCAGGGAAGGTGAATCAACCACCTCCCTGGGCAGCCTGTTCCAATGCCCAATGACCCTCTGTGTGAAAAACTTCCTCCTAATCTCTAGCCTAAATCTCCCCTGTCAGAGTTTGAGACCATTCCCTCTTGTCCTGTCCCTTGGGAGAAGAGCCCAGCTCCCTCCTCTCTACAACCTCCTTTCAGGTAGCTGTAGAGAGTAATGAGGTCTCCTCTCAGCCTCCTCTTCTCTAGGCTAGTCATTGCATGGGAGACTCGGTGCTTGGCTTAAGTAGATGTTGATTCTTATAACCTTTCCTCATGGCCTCCTATGCTTGTCTGTACCTGCAAGTGTCTGTAGAAGCAAGCAACTGTAGAGACAAGCTCATCTCGGAGTCACAAGTCCATCTTACCCATCAGAGCTCTGGTGTACAAAACCACCATCCTTGCCAGCTGCGTGCGCTGCAGAACATTTCAGTTTGGAACCAATGTGAACAAGGCAGCTGGCACTGAAAATCAAAGTATTAGATGCCAGATACATAGAAGGTTGGACCAGATGACCTTTAAAGACCCTTCCAATGCAGACTGTTCAGTGACCTTGGAAGTCTTGGGAGATGTTATTGCTCAAACTTGCTACCCTTAGCAAGTTTGCAGATGACACTAAGCTGGGTGGAAGTGTCGATCTGCTGGAGGGTAGGGAGGCTCTGCAAAGGGAACTAAACAGACTGGAGCACTGGGCTGAGTCCAATGGCATGAGGTTTAACACAGCCAAATGGCAGGTCCTGCACTTGGGGCACAACAACCCTATGCAGAGCTACAGACTAGGAGAAGTCTGTCTAGAAAGCTGCCTGGAGGAGAGGGACTTGGGGGTGTTGGTTTACAGCCGACTGAACATGAGCCAGCAGTGTGCCCAGGTGGCATCTTGGCTTGTATCAGAAATGGTGTGACCAGCAGGTCCAGGGAGGTGATTCTCCCTCTGGACTCAGCACTGGTGAGGCCACTCCTTGAATCCTGTGTTCAGTTGTGGGCCCCTCAGCACAAGAAGGATGTTGAGGCTCTGGAGTGAGTCCAGAGAAGAGCAACAAAGCTGGTGAAGGGGCTGGAGAATAGGCCGTATGAGGAACGGCTGAGAGAACTGGGGGTATTTATCCTGGGGAAGAGGAGGCTGAGAGGAGACCTCATTGCTCTGTACTACTACCTGAAAGGAGGTTATGGAGAGGAGGGAGCTGGGCTCATCTCCCAAGGGGCAGGGTACAGGACAAGAGGGAACGGCCTCAAGCTCCACCAGGGGAGGGTCAGGCTGAAGATTAGGTAAATATTTTTCACAAAAAGGGTCACTGGCAGAGGCTCCCCAGGGAGGTGGTTGATTTACCTTCCCTGGAGGTGTTTAAGGGACGGGTAGATGAGGTCCTGAGAGACATGCTTTAGTGTTTGATAGGAATGGTTGGACTCAATGATCCAATGGGTCTCTTCCAACCTGGTTATTCTGTGATTCTATATTGATTATTTTTCTCTACATTTAAAATCTAAAGAGAACAGTTCAGGTTAAGTGAGTAATGCAGCAATATCTATCTAAAACTTAAGTATTCTGCCGTATCTTTTTGCCATAATTTTAACTATTCAACCGTATCTGCTAGTATTTAAAGGGGAGCTACAGGAAAGGGGACCTACAGGAAAGGGGACCTCCAGGAAAGCTGAGGAGGTGATCTTCATCGGGGATTGCAGGAATAGGATGAGGGGGAATGTTTTGAAGCTGAAAGAGGGGAGATTGAGGTGAGAACTTAGGAAGAACTGTTTTCCTGTGAGGGTGAGGTGGCACTGGCCCAGGTTGCCCAGAGAAGCTGTGGCTGCTCCATCCCTGAAGGTGTTCAAGGCCAGGTTGGATGAGGCTTTGAGCAACCTGCTCCAGTGGGAGGTGTCCCTGCCCATGGCAGAAGGTTGGAACTGGATCATCTTTAAGGTACCTTCCAACACTAACCATTCCATGATTCTGTAATCTAAGTGGCCCAAAAGTTCCCACTTCTTTTAAGGAAGGGGGAGGACGTCAAACCCAAAATCTAGCTTTGGTTCCTGAATTTCTATAGCTCTGAATTGAATCTCCTGAACTTTGTGAGACTCAAAATCCAGTTCCAGATTTTGCAACTCGTTCCACTCCTTTTCTGTAAAGCTACAGCTCTGAGATCCCCAAACAGACCCGTTTAGAGGTAAGCAGTGAGTGATCTATGCCTTAGAGCTTCAAATAATGCTCCTGCAACCAGAAACTGGTCCAAGTGGCCATATGGGTTGCATATAGTTGTTGTTGTTCATTATTTCTTCAGCACCACAGGTGTACAGAGTACTTTGCAAGAGAGTAAAAAGAGAAGGCTCCTGCTCCACAGAGAGCTCACACTCTAAATTAGATGGAGACAGCATCTTGAGAGTGATAAGACATCAAAGTGGAAGACAGGATGTGTAACCACAAAAAGAAAACTGGCTTGAAAGAAGAGTCCTAGGTATTTATTCCCACTGAGAGCAAATCATTCGAGTTGGTTGCAGTGCTGCAGAGAAGGAGAAGTCTGGCTAGAAAGCTGCCTGGAGGAGAAAGACCTGGGGGTGTTTGTTAACAGCGACTGAACATGAGCCAGCAGTGTGCCCAGGTGGCCAAGAAGGTTAATGGCATCTTGGCTTGGATCAGAAACAGCATGACCAGCAGGTCCAGGAAGATTATTCTCCCTATGGACTAGGAACTGGTGAGACTGCTCCTTGAATCCTGTGTTCAGTTGTGGGCCCCTCACCACATTAGGAAAAATTTTTTCACAGAAAGGCTCATTGGGCACTGGCAGAGGCTGCCCAGAGATGGGGTTGAGTTGCCTTCCCTGGAGGGGTTTAAGGGACGGGTGGACAAGGTGCTGAGGTACATGGTTTAGTATTTGATAGGAACGTTTGGACTTGATGAACCATTGGGTCTTTTCCAACCTGGTGATTCTAATATTCTATGGTTTGCTTTGTCTGACTTTCTTTGGTTGTTTAGGCTTTTTAATCTCCAACAAGTTCCAAGGAATCTCCCAGTTCCTGTAGGCCAATGTAACCATCTCCATACAGCTCCATGAAGGTGATGTCCCGTGCCACTTGTGTCACCTTTTGTTACGGCTGTGGGCATCTCAGCGGTGTTCCTGTCACCCCCACAAAGCTGTTGCTCACCGGCATGACCACAGCAGCATCTTTCCTTTATCCAGCTCTGACCCAGACTGACAGATGTGGCTTAACAGAAAGAGAGGTCATAGAATGTCCTGAGTTGGAAGGGACTCACAAGCATCATAAAGTTCAACTCCTGTCCCTGCATAGGGCAACCTCAATGTTCACACCATGTGTCTGAGGGCGTTGTCCAAATGCTTCTTGAATATTGTCAGGCTTAGGGCTGTGACTGCTTCCCTCGGGTTCCAGTGCTCCACCACCCTCTGGGTGAAGAACCTTTTCCTAATATCCAACCTAACCCTCCCCTGCTATCCCCTTGGGTCCTGTCATTGGTTGCCAGAGAGAAGAGAGCAGCACCTACTCCTCCTTCTCCCCTTGTGAGGAAGCAGCAAACTGTGATGAGGTGTCCCTTAAGCCTCCTCTTCTCCAGGCTGAAAAGACCAAGTGACTTCAGCTGCTCCTCATATGGTTTCCCCTTTAAGCTCCTAACCAGCATTGTGGCCCTCTTTTTTATTGGCAATATATTACAAAAATGTTAGTATCCTCTTGCTGTTTGACTAAAGAAGACAGAAGTCTGCTGGCATGTGTCTTCCATGACAAGCACCATGGAGCAATTAAGCCTTTTATTTTGGCACCGCAGACTTGAGTTGAGTTTTCCTTTAGCCTGTTGGTTTCGTTCTGCTCTGTGAGATACTGTCTGTGTGTTACAACAATATTTGCTCTGTAGAACCACACACAGTGCATCCCATAGAAAGGGAGGCACAGATACAGATTGGGGGGGGGGGGTCTGCAACCAACCCACGCTGTCCTGCTTACACCTAATTCATCTCCTCATCTTCAAAAACCCCCAAGGAACCGCATCTGGAATGTGTGGACCTAGCGACTTCTCCACTGATGCCGTTGGATGTACTTAGATATAGGTATTTATATTTTTATATATGGTATTTTCATGTTCCGATATATAAAAATATAAATATATATGTACCTTGTAAAGAAGAGGTGGATATGGCAGGGCAGAAGGAGTCTATTTTTGGCATAATGAGATTGTATTTAAAAAGGTTCCATTTTATGTATGTAAGGTTCATGGCTGTGAGTAGTTGAGAAGTATATGTAACACTTGGATGTAGGTGGGGATCCCCCTAGGGGATGGGATGAAGTCACAGCCGAGCTTCGGGCTGGGCTTGCGGCATCATGGAATGACGCTGGAATGTGAATTTAGCCATTAGCTGCTTACAGACAAACGGCAAAAGTGCTGTGAAACAAACCCTGAATTGCAAGCAACGTCCCTGTGCTTTGCGAATCATACACTGCCTTTTTCAGCTGACGTTAGAAGGACTACTGTTTATAACCACAGTGTTGTTTTGGGCATTGGAATAGGCTGCCCAGGGAGGTGGTTGATTCGCCTTCCCTGGAGGTGTTTGGGGGATGGGTGGAAGGGGTCCTGAGGGACATGGTTTGGTGTTTGGTGGGAGTGGTTTCACTCGATGATCCAATGGGTCTCTTCCAACCTTGTTGTTCTATGATTCTATGATTCCTTCAGAAATCCTTCAGAATCTATGATTCTATGATTCCTTCAGAAATCTTGTTGAAATGTGTCCTTGGCGTTGAGTCTAACACGTACATGGCTCTGATGTACTCCCTCTACGTTAAGAAAATAGTCATATATCTAATTCCTCCCAACTTCACCCAATGTTTTCTTTTCCTTAAAATAACCAGATATTCTTCTTTCTTGTTGCTGTTAGAGCAGCAATTTTGTCTCCCAGTGGCATCATCACCTCATGATGCTAAAAGCCTTATGAGCAGAAGACATGGATAAGATTAGGAACATATTACAAATGAAATGGCATCCTGGCTTGTATCAGATACAGTGTGACCAGCAGGTGCAGGGAGGTGATTCTCCCTCTGTACTCAGCACTGGTGAGGCCGCTCCTTGAATCCTGTGTTCAGTTGTGGGCCCCTCACCACAAGAAGGATGTTGAGGCTCTGGAGCGAGTCCAGAGAAGAACAACGAAGCTGGTGAAGGGGCTGGAGAACAGTCCTTATGAGGAACAGCTGAGAGAGCTGAGGGTGTTTATCCTGGAGAAGAGGAGACTGAGAGGAGACCTCATTGCTGTCGACAATTACCTGAAAGGAGGTTGTAGAGAGGAGAGACTTGGGCTCTTCTCCCAAGTGACAGGGGACAGGACAAGAAGGAATGTCCTCAAGCTCCACCAGGTGAGATTTAGGCTAGAGATTGGGAGGAAGTTTTTCCCAGAAAGGGTCATTGGGCATTGGAACAGGCTGCCCAGGGAGGTGGTTGATTCCCTGGAGGTGTTTAAGGGACGGGTAGATGAGGTCCTGAGGGACGTGGTTTAATGTTTGATAGGAATAGTTGGACTCAATGATCTGGTGGGTCTCTTCCAACCTGGTTGTTCTGTGATTCTATGATTCTGTGAAACCATGAAGAGAGGGAAAAGGTGCATGAGATCTCCAACAGAGAGAAGAGTTAACCCCAAGGATTCAAAGGCACAGTCCAAGATGCAGAATTATAGAATGGGTTGGGTTGGAAGGGACCTCAAAGATCATCCATTTCCAACTGTCATGCCATGGGCAGGGACATCTTCCACTGGATCAGACTTTTTCCTCATATCTCATCTAAATCTCCCCTCTTTCAGCTTTCCTTTCTTTGTGTGTATTTGCAATTATTTTGGCGTTTCCTCTTCTGGAGAGGAAGTGTGCAAGGAATTGAAATATCGAAAGCTGTAAACTGCTCCAGAATGTTACTCGTGGAGCGCAGCAAGTGTTCCAGACCACATCTCTTCTCCAAATAAGAGGTATTTTCTCCAATCGATATGTGAGATTTCTCTGTGAGCCTCTCACCTTTCCCCCCGTAAAGCAAATGCAACCTGAAACCGAGAAATAAACCTCCAGCACGCTCGAGCGTGCTGGAGGTTTATTTCTCGGTTTCAGGTTGCACCAGAGCCAATGCAGGACCTCTAACCTTAGATTGATTTTTCTCCTTCTGCTATTAAATCACTCAAATCTGTTAGAAGTCACCCTGCTCAAGCAGGATGCGCTGTTGGAGGCCTCGATTGGTTACAGAGGTTTGTTTATGGGCAATGCGGCGGCTTTTTGTTTAATATTCAAGTGGTCTGGTAATTTACACCCATCGATTTACAAGGCACAATCTGTCAAGAGGCACCAGCGACACAATGGATTGCAAAATGATTGAAATCATTGGTGACAACGTGTGTGTTGGGTTTGTTTTCCTCAGGTTTACTGGAATGAATAGGCTGCCCAGGGAGGTGGTTGAGTCACCTTCCCTGGAGGTGTTTAAGGCACTGGTGGATGAGGCCTTGAGGGACTTGGTTTAGTGTTTGATGGGAATGGTTGGACTAGAAGATCCGATGGGTCTCTTCCAACCTGGTGATTCTATGATTCTATGAAACATGACTTCTCCTTAGAGTGAGGCATCTTGGCTGCGCTTAAGGCAAAGTAGAAGAAATCCCAAATAAAACCTTAACTGTTGTCTGGCAGTGCAGGAAGTTCGTAGAAACATGGAATGGTTTGGGTTAGACCTTAAAGTCCATATAGTTCCAACCTTCCTGTCGTGGTCAGAGACATCTCCCACTGGATCAGGTTGCTCCAAGCCCCATCCAGCCTGGCCTTGAACATCTCCAGGGAGGTGGCTCCACGAATTCTCTGGGTGACCTGAGCCAGAGTCTCACCACCCTCACAGGAAAACATTTCTTCCTAAGATCTCATCTAACTCTTCCTTCTTTTGACCTAAAAGTGTTACCCCTTGCCCTGCAGTCCCTGGTGAAGAGCCCCTCCCCAGAAATGAAATTCATCTCTTTAGGGATGAAAAGGGACAGTGGAGCAAGATGGAATGGTTGGACTTGGTAATCTGGTGGGTCTCTTCCAACCTGGTTATTCTATGTTGGCCACCTCTTACCCAGCCCCTGGGCATTGTGTTGGCCAGGAGGGCTCCTGTTCAGCGTGGTGTAAACGAGCCAAGGTACTTATCAAGGGGGAGAAGAGGAAGAAGTTGATCGGCTGCTGATCTGCTGTTTTGCTTTTCCAGGACTGTGGTTGGAGATCATAGAATCATAGAATCACCAGATTGGAAAAGACCCACTGGATCATCGACTCCAACCACTCCCATCAATCACTAAACCATGTCCCTCAACACCGCGTCCATCCATGCCTTAAACCCCTCCAGGGAAGGAGACTCAACCCCCTCCCTGGGTAGACTGTTCCAATGCCCAATGACCCTTTCTGTGAAAAATTTAGTCCTAATGTTCAACCTAAACCTCCTCTGGTGCAGCTTGAGGCCATTCCCTCTCATCCTGTCCCTTGGGAGAAGAGCCCAGCTCCCTCCTGTCCATAACTTCCTTTCAGGGAGTTGGAGAGAGAGCAATGAGGTCTCCTCTCAGCCTCCTCTTCTCCAGGCTAAACACCCCCAGCTCTCTCAGCCTCTCCTCACAGGGCCTGTTTTCCAGCCCCTTCACCAGCTTCCTTGCTCTTCTCTGGACTCACTCCAGAGCCTCCTTAAGCAAAAAATTCAGATTACACTTTGGTTGGTTGAATGTCCATGCAATTTGGGGTTGTCCTTTGCTCAAGTCTGCCCAAAGAACTAGCCATGTCCAAAGCCAGCTCCAAATTACGCTTTTTCTTCAAGAAGTCTTGATATTTTAGGCTTTGATTATTTTACACTGCTACAACTCCTGTGTATTTGCATCATCGAAAAACTGTCCTGGGTGAGACATAAGTGGGTTTGTTCTCCTTGGCTGGTGTCCAGAGAAAAGAAGAGAATTAATGGCCTCTGAAAGGCCAAGAAGGATGTTAGGGCTCTGGAGCGAGTGCAGAGAAGAGCAACAAGGCTGGGGAAGGGGCTGGAAAACAGGCCTTATGAGGAACGACTGAGAGAGCTGGGGGTGTTTAGCCTAGAGAAGAGGAGGCTGAGAGGAGACCTCATTATTCTATAACTCCCTGAAAGGAGGTTGTAGAGAGGAGGGAGCTGTTCTCCTCTCCCAAGGGACAGGGGACAGGACAAGAGGGAATGGCCTTAAGCTCTGCCAGGGGAGATTTAGGCTAGAGATTGGGAGGAAGTTTTTCACGGAAAGTGTCATTGGGCATTGGAACCGGCTGCCCAGGGAGGTGGTTGATTCACCTTCCCTGGAGGTGTTTAAGGGAGTGGTAGATGAGGTTCTGAAGGACATGCTTTGGTGTTTGATAGGAATGGTTGGACTCAATGATCCGATGGGTCTCTTCCAACCTGGTGATTCTATTATTCTATGAATAAGCCAGATATTCTTATCTTACATGGGAGAAATTGGTATGTGAGCCCCAAGTCAGCCCCAGAACCTCCTCCCCACCATGGTGGCTCCGAACACCCAGAAGGACCTCAGTGCTCTGTCTTTAAATAAGGAGCAGATTGTCCCCATCTCCCTCCTCCTCTTATCTCCACTGACAAATATAATTACAGCTTCACTTAAATTGCTGTAAATGAATTCTGGAGAGCAGAAAAAAAAAAAAATTGCATGTATCTCTCCGCTGCAGAAATTAGCTGACGCTTGCGTTTTGGGATGATGGGTCCATCCATCTCCACTACTCGCACGGAGGCATCGCTGAAGCGAGCTGACACAATCGAACCCGAGGCTGCAGCCTCGGCACTGCTAAAGAGAGATGGTTCTTGGAGCAAATCCATCTCTCGGAGGGAGGGTGATCGAAACGTCTCAGAATGTAGGATTTTTTTCCTCAAAACTAGTAGGGTTTTTGCCCTATAATAAACATGAAGCTTCCTGCTTTCTCCTGTTGACCAACTAGGCACCCGCAGACCTGATCCTGCCTGATCTATAAGTCCTAATGCCCTCCAGGGGAGCGAATGTCACTCGAAGGTCTCGTAGCTGGGTGGCAGTTGGACAAACAGCTCTTCCCAAGCACCTTCTGAGAGATGTCTTAACACCGTTAGCTGGAAATTAAAGGCTGTGTAAATAAACCCATCACCCCTTCGCTGATAATTTCCTTTTCTTTGTGGCAGAGACCTCAGCGAGCAGAAGGAAAACTGTGTGGAAGTGTCGATCTGCTTGAGGGTAGGGAGGCTCTGCAAAGGGACCTAAACAGGCTGGAGCACTGGGCAAAGTCCAAGGGGTTGAGGTTTAACACGGTCAAATGCCGGGTCCTGCACTTGGGGCACAACAACCCTGTGCAGAGCTACAGACTAGGAGAAGTCTGTCTAGAAAGCTGCCTGGAGAAGAGGGACCTGGGCGTGTTGGTCGACAACCAACTGACCATGAGCCAGCAGTGTGCCCAGGTGGCCAAGAAGGCCGATGGCATCCTTGCTTGTATCAGAAATGGTGTGACCAGCAGGTCCAGGGAGGTTCTTCTCCCTCTGGACTCAGCTCTGGTGAGGCCGCTCCTTGAATCCTGTGTTCAGTTGTGGGCCCCTCACCACAAGAAGGATGTTGAGGCTCTGGAGCGAGTCGAAGCTGGTGAAGGGGCTGGAGAACAGAGCCTATGAGGAATGGCTGAGAGATCTGGGGGTGTTTATCCTAGAGAAGAGGAGGCTGAGATGAGACCTCATTACTCTCTACAATTCCCTTAAAGGAGTGACAGGGGACAGGAGGACAGGGAATGGCCTCAAGCTCCGCCAGGGGAGATTTAGGCTGGAGATTAGGAGGAAGTTTTTCACACAGAGGGTCATTGGGCATTGGAACAGGCTGCCCAGGGAGGTGGTTGATTCACCTTCCCTGGAGGTGTTTAAGGCACGGGTGGATGAGGTCTTGAGGGACTTGATTTAGTGTTTGATGTGAATGGTTGGACTCGATGATCTGATGGGTCCCTTCCCACCTGGTTGTTCTATGATTCTATCATTCTTTGAAAAGCTTAGAGAAGTGTTGGGATGTGCCAGGGAGGGGGAATCCTTATTTCCATTCACCCTGGTTGGATTGTCTCAATCATTTCCCAATTTATTTCTCCTTTACCCTCCAGACCAGTCAATTTTCAGCAGTATTTTTGAGGCTACGGATTCCTCCATCACGTTCCTCAGTTAAAAAAAAATAAAAAACTTCATAAATGCTGTGCGCAGTCTTTTCACTTTAATTGCAGTTTCAGATGCTTACCTCTGTTTGAATTTCTTTTGCACTAAATTGGGACTTTTTGTCTCCTCATTTTATGTTTTTGTTTGTTGTTGGTTTTTTTTTTTTCAATTTTCAGACTAGATCTGAAGATGTAGTTATTTTTAGGAGCAAATCCAAAGCTCGATGTAGATTCCTCTTTCAAAGTAGGTCTTAGGCTGCACAGATACCAGCAAGTGACACTTACTTGGTGTCCATCAAAATACAAGTTTCTCGTCAACAGGCCCTTCATGGAATCATGGAATCATAGAACAACCAGATTGGAAGAGACCCATCGGATCATCGAGTCCAACCATTCCTATCAAACACTAAACCACATCCCTTAGTAATGTACAAATGCTTTCTGTGCAGAGTTGCACTGATGTCTTGCGAAGTGTTTATCACATAATGAATATAAGCACAAGAAAAAAGAAGAGATAGGAATGGTTGGACTTGATGATCCGGTGGGTCTCTTCCAACCTGCTTGTTCTATGATTCTATGATTAAAGAGCACATCTCAACTATTCAGGTTGATCACAGGACAACTTTGAGCTGGAAACATGAAGCAACCATGAAACAAAGAAAGCAGATATGACAGGGGAGGCAGGAAAACTCTATTCCTGTGGTTGCTCCAGTTACAGCTCAGATACAGCTCTGGTTACCCACATTCAAGACAAGTTCCCCAAATCCAGAAGGGGTACAGAGAGTTGCTTTGGTCAAGCACCAGAGGAGGCTGCCCAAGAAAGTGGTGGAGTCACAATTACTGGGGAAATTTAAAAGCCATGTGGATGTGGTGCTTGGGAATATGGTTTAGTGTTGGACTTGGCAGTGTGAGGTTTATGGTTGGACCTGATGATCTTATGATCACCAAGGAACAAGTCAGAGGATGGAAGGAGGAGGTTTTTCACGGAAAGGGTCACTGGGCATTGGAACAGGCTGCCCAGGGAGGTAGTTGATTCACCTTCCCTGGAGGTGTTTAAGGCACAGGTGGATGAGGTTCTGAGGGACTTGGTTTAGTGTTTGATAGGAATGGTTGCACTAGATGATCCGATGGGTCTCTTCCAACCTGATTGTTCTATGATTCTATGATTCTATAAAATGGCCTCAGGTTGCACCAGAGGAGGTTTAGACTGGATATGAGGCAACATTTCTGTATCAAAAGAGTGGTGAAGCATTGGAAGGGGCTGCCCCAGGCAGCGGTGGAGTCTCCTTCTCTGGAGTTGTTCAAAGAAAGTGTAGACGTAGCACTTCAGGACATGGTTCAATAGGCACAGTGGGGTTGGGTTGATGGTGGGACTGGATGATCTTAAGAGGTCTTTTCCAACCTAAGCAATTCTATGAAGAGGGATGCCAGGGATAGAGGACTCCTTAAGACTATTGTGGACATATGAAGAACCAGTATAAAACATCCATGAATAAGTTTAGGTTGGAAATCGTATCCCAAACTTCAACTTCACTGTTAGATAAGTGAAGTTTTGAAGGAACCAACAAGGGTGGAAGTCTAAATAATTTTAACATGGTGCAGAGGCTTATACTGGGCATGAGGGACATGGTTTAGTGTTTGATAGGAATGGTTGGACTCCATGGGTCTCCTCCAACCTGGTTGTTCTGTGATTCTGTGATTCTATGATGATGATCTAGGAGATCCCTCGAAATCCCATTATTTAATTCAAGTGGAAGTAGCCTAAGTGAAGCTGCCTGATTTCAAACATTGCTGATCACCCTGTGCAGGGAGTCATTTCGAAAGTGCTGCTCGAATGAGGACTTGAACACAGATATTTGGGAAATGCTTCCTCTAATTAGTGTGGAATACTTGATAACAGTCTGTTGCTCTCGTTAGGGAAACTGTTTCTTTAGTTGGAGTGGCAGCAATTTGTGTTGCATGGGAGAAGGTTCAGGGTTCAGGGACTGTGATAAAATATACAGACGTGAAGGCTGCAGAGATATTACTGCATTGAAACCTCTTAACTGCTGGGCTGAGACCAATGGCATGAGGTTTAACAAGGTCAAATGGTGGGTCCTGCACTTGGAACACAGCAACCCTGAGCAGCTCCAGACTAGAAGTCTGGCTGGAAAGTGCCTGGAGGAGAAGGACCTGGGGGTGTTGGTTGAATAGGAGCCAGCAGTGGCCCAGGTGGCCAAGAAGGTCAATGGCATCTTGGCTTGGATCAGAAACGGTGCGACTAGCAGGTCCAGGGAGGTTCTTCTCCCTCTGGACTCAGCACTGGTGAGACCGCTCCTTGAATCCTGTGATTAGTTCTTGGCCCCTCACCACAAGAAGGATGTTGAGGCTCTGAAGCGAGTCCAGAGAAGACCAACGAAGTTGGGCAAGGGGCTGGAGAACAGACTTTATGAGGAATGTCTGAGAGAGTTGGGGTTGTTTATCCTGGAGAAGAGGAGGCTGAGGGGAGACCTCATTGCTCTCTCCAACTCCCTGAAAGGAGGTTGTGGAGAGGAGGGAATTGGGCCCTTCTCCCAAGTGACAATGGACAGGATGAGAGGGAATGGCCTCAAGCTCCACCAGGGATGATCCAGGCTGGACATTAGGAGGAAGTTTTTTATGGAAAGGGTCATTGGACACTGGCAGAGACTGCCCAGGGAGGTGGTTGAATCACCTTCCTTGGAGGGGTTTAAGGGACGGGTGGACAAGGTCCTGAGGGACATGGTTTAGTGTTTGATGGGAATGGTTGAACTCGATGATCCAGTGGGACTTTTCCAATCTGGTGATTTTATGATTGTATGAGTGGGACGAACTCAAGGTGGTTTTTATACAGAGTTCAAAATAGGAGCGAATCAGTTGGTCCATGACCAGCTCATACCCACTGCCTGCTTTTAAATTGCCTTAAACATCAAAGAGCTTTGTTTTACTAACAAGAGTGAAGAAAGCTTCCCGGATGCTTTCTGGGACCTGCTTGGATGAGGCTATGAGCAATCTGATCCAGTGAGAGGTGCCCCTGCCCACGGCAATGGGGGTGGAACTGGATTATCCTTAAGGTCTTTTCCAACCCCAAATCTTCTATGATTCTGTGATTATATGTTTCTATCCCTCTGAAGGGATGGGAGCAAGCGTAAACTCACTTGAGATTACAGGGCAAGTCTATGGGGACCACAAAAAGACCATCTTTCCTATCGGTGTCGTTTGTTGTCTCCCAAGCAGCATATTTCACACCGCAAGCAGAGCAAGATAAATGTTCCTGGATTCTGCAGCTACAGAAATACTCATCACAGAGCAATACCTTCCCAAGCAAATGTATTCTGGTGGTTGATTAAACCTCTCAGGTTCACTTTGGAGTTTAATCAATTGCAGAAGCAGCTTGTTGCCTCGTACACTCCCAAATTATAGGCGTTATTGCTCAGCCAAAGGTGGGAGAGAACACACACACGCTTTGGATGGAAGCAGACAAGATGCTGTGGTTGATGAAGCTGAGTGGTATTGATGAATTGTGTCACAAATGTGTTCTCTCTTCTCTCGCCAGCAATGTCTCCAGGCCAGGAGAGCCATGCCAGTATGGAACACCTTCCGGCATCTGAACATATCCTGCAAACCCTGGGTGAGCTGGCCAGGTCTTTTCAAGAGATGGCTGATCGCTGCCTGCTGGTCCTGCATTTGGAAGTCAGGTAAAAACCCCTGAATTTGGGTGTTGGAGGTGAGCTGGGGAGGCTGGAGAATCATGGAATAGAATCGTGGAGTGGTTTGGGTTGGAACGATCAACCAAAGCAGTGAGCCAGCAGTGTGCCCAGGTGGCCAAGAAGGCCAGTGGCATCCTGGCTTGTATCAGAAATGATGTGACCAGCAGGGAGGTGATTCTCCCTCTATACTCAGCACTGGTGAGGCCACTCCTTGAATCCTGTGTTCAGTTGTGGGCCCCTCAGCACAAGAAGGATGTTGAGGCTCTGGAGCGAGTCCAGAGAAGATCAACGAAGCTGGTGAAGGGGCTGAAGAACAGACCCTGTGAGGAACGGCTGAGAGAGCTGGAGTTGTTTATCCTGGAGAAGAGGAGGCTGATGGGAGAGCTCATTGCTCTCTACAAGTACCTGAAAGGAGGTTGTGGAGAGGAGGGAGCTGGGCTCTTCTCCCAATTGACAGGGGACAGGACAAGAGGGAATGGACTCAAGCTCCGCCAGGGGAGGTTTAGGCTAGAGATTAGGAGAAAGTTTTTCACAGAAAGGGTCATTGGGCACTGGAATAGGCTGCCCAGGGAGGTGGTTGATTCCCCTTCCCTGGAGGTGTTTAAGGCACGGGTGGATGAGGTCTTGAGGGACTTGGTTTAGTGTTAGATAGGAATGGTTGGACTAGAAGATCCAATGGGTCCCTTCCAACCTGGTTGTTCTATGATTCTATGATCCTTAAAGCCCTTCCAGTTCCAACACCTCTACCATACACAGGAGCATCTCCCACTGGATCAGATGGCTCAAAGTCTTACCAAGCCTGGCCTTGAACTCCTCCAGGGATGGGACATTCATATAATCATAGAATCATAGACTAACCAGGTTGGAAGAGACCCACCGGATCATCGAGTCCAACCGTAATGTTTAGAAAGGTTCTTAGTATGTCACAATCTAACGTATTAGAGAAACCTGTTTTTGAAGTATTTTGTTATCTTGCATTTAAGAAAGATTTCAAAACATTCCTTTGAAACGTAGAGTAACAACTCTAGATGCTCATCACCCACCTACACCTCTGACACGTTACAAGTGCAGTCTCACAAGACCTCCAGCCAAGGATTCTTGTGCTTCTAAACATACTTCCGCTCCTAGAAACAGTGATGTACCCTTTTCCCCCTCCTACTGCTCAAAGAAACAGTGTTAGAACTACATTTACAATTGTAAAGAACTACACATTTCATCACTCCTCTGGGCAATCTGTGCCAAAGCATCACCAAATGTATCATGAAGTCCTTCCTAAGGTCTAGTCTAAATCTTCCCCGCTGCAATTTAAAGTCATTCCCCTCATCCTATATGTGCAGGCCCTTGTAAGAAGGTCCCTCCCCAGCTTTCCCGGAGCCTCTTCAGGTACTGGAAACTGCTCTACACTCTCCTCAGAGCCTTCTCTTCTCCAGGTTGAACAACCCCAACCCTCTCAGAGCAGAGGTTCTCCAGCCCTCACATCATCTTTGTAGCTTCCTCTGGACCCTTTCCAACAGTTCCATCTCCTTCTTCTGTTGGGGCTTCCAGAGCTGAACACAGGACTCCAGGTGGGGTGTCATGATAGTGGAGTAGAGGGGCAGAATCCCCTCCCTCGCCCTGCTGGCCACGTTTCTTTGGATGCAGCCAGTGTACACTTGGCCTTCTGAGCTGCAAGCACTCGTTGCCAGCTTGTGTCGAGCTTCTCAGTCAGCACCTAGAGGTTAAGATGGTCCCCAGAGTACATGTTATTGCACCTGAGACAGATCTACCTGCCTGCTGTCACATCAAAGGTCAGTCTAGAAGTGCCAGATCCCACCAGCAAGGATGGACAAATGTGAAGCAGAGACAGGACAGCGGAAGTGGAATTTCCTAGGCAGTTCTTATCATAGAATCATAGAATCATAGAACAACCAGGTTGGAAGAGACCCATTGGATCATCGAGTCCAACCATTCCTATCAAACACTAAACCATATCTCTCAGTACCTCATCTACCCGTGCCTTAAACACCTCCAGGGAAGGTGACTGAATCACCTCCCTGGGAAGCCTATTCCAATGCCCAATGACCCTTTCCATTAAAAACTTCCTCCTAATTTCTAGCCTAAATCTCCCCTGGCGGAGCTTGAGGCCATTCCCTCTTGTCCTGTCCCCTGTCCCTTGGGAGAAGAGCCCAGCTCCCTCCTCTCCACAACCTCTTTTCAGGTAGTTGTAGAGAGTAATGAGGTCTCCTCTCAGCCTCCTCTTCTCCAGGTTGAACACCCCCAGCTCTCTCAGCCGCTCCTCATAGTTCCTGTTCTCCAGCCCCTTCAACAGCTTTGTGGCTCTTCTCTGGACTCGCTTCAGAGCCTCAATGTCCTTCTTGTGGTGAGGGGCCCAGAACTGAACACAGGATTCAAGGAGCAGTCTCACCAGTGCTGAGTCCAGAGGGAGAAGAACCTCCCTGGAGCTGCTGGTCACACCATTTCTGATACAAACCAGGATGCCATTTGCCTTCTTGACTACCTTTATGTGTCAGAGGCCAGGAAAAATACATTTTCTGCAGAGATTTGTTCTTAGAAAATTACACAATGATGCCTTCATAGCCTAACTGGCTGCTGCACATTTATTAGCCACTGCAAATAGCAGATTTTCTTCCTATTTTTTTTTTCAAATAGCAACAGAAACTGGAAAAGCAGTTGGATTTTTTTTTAAAAAAAGGATGGGTAGTTTTCTGGTGTCCCTGACTTCACATGCAAAATCAAAAGCAGCAAATCCCTTTCTTCAGGCTGCCAGCTCTCTGCTTTTGGACCTTTATGTGTCGTATTAGCCAGGTGTGTTTTTGTTGCTTCTCTTTTTTTTTTTTTCTCTGAAGCATCAAATATAAATGGACGTCAGAGAGAGGCAGTGAGATTTGATGGACCACCAGTTTGTTCTGCCGTGACACATCCTGAGCCATATTGTGTCCTCGTGTACGTTGGCAGAGCTCTGGTGAAGTCAATATGTAGCTTTAAAAGAAATACACATTAGTTCTTGTCAGCAGCTCTTGAACCTGCTATCCATCATCTGCCGACCACTTGATTGCAAGTTGCACACAGGAGCTGGGGTTTGAGGAATTCGAGGAAAAGATTGTTGAGGTATGGAAATGGAGCAGCTTTCCAGCTGTGATGTAATAGGAGGCGATGCTCAAGGTAACCTGGACTCATGATATGAGCACCAGCCTGAATGGGCTGCTGGCCCCAGTCCTTCCATCACAGAATCATAGAATCACCAGGTTGGAAGAGACCCATTGGGCCATAGAGTCCAACCATTCCTATCAAACACTAAACCATGTCCCTCAGGACCTCATCCACCCATGCCTTAAACACCTCCAGGGAAGGTGAATCAACCAGCCTATTCCAATGACCAATGATCCTTTCTGTGAAAAACTTCCTCCTAATCTCTAACCTAAATCTCCCCTGGCAGAGCTTGAGGCCATTCCCTCTTGTCCTGTCCCTTGGGAGAAGAGCCCAGCTCCCTCCTCTCCATAACCTCCTTTCAGGGAGTTGTAGAGAGTAATGAGGTCTCCCCTCAGCCTCCTCTTCTCCAGGCTAAACACTCCCAGCTCTCTGAACCGTTCCTCATAGGGTCTGTTCTCCAGCCCCTTCACCAGCTTTGTTGCTTTTCTCTGCACTCGCTCCAGAGCCTCAACAACCTTCTTGTGGTGAGGGGCCCACAACTGAACACAGGATTCAAGGAGCAGTCTCACCAGTGCCAAGTCCAGAGGGAGAATCACCTCCCTGGCCCTGCTGGTCACACCGTTTCTGATCCAAGCCAAGATGCCATTGGCCTTCTTGGCCACCTGGGCACACTGCTGCCTCATGTTCAGTCGGCTGTCAACCAACACCCTGTCCTTCTCCTCCAGGCAGTTTTCCAGCCAGGCTTCTCCCAGTCTGTAACTCTGCATAGGGTTGTTGTGCCCCAAGTGCAGGACCCACCATTTGGCCGTGTTAAACCTTCACGCTTGGTTTAAGCAGAAATAAGTGCAAATGTAATTCAGGAAGGAATTTTACTGTCGTTTTAAAGCATTTTAAAGTCTGCTTCCTCTAGAACTTCGAACAGGAGCTCTGGTTTGATGCTGCAAATACACCAAACCATGTTACATGTTAGGGTTGAGAAAAAGAGATGCTCAAGTGGGCATGTGCAAACCTCATGAGGTTCAACAAGGCCAAGTGCAAGGTCCTACACCTGGGTTGGGGCAATCTGCTGTTTTAATACAGGGTGGGGGGTGATGTGATTGAGAACTGCCCTACAGAGAAGGACTTGGGGTGCTGATTGATGAGATGCTCAATACAAGCCAACTGTGTGTGCTCGCAGCACAGAAGGCAACCATATCCTGGGCTGCATCAAAAGAAGAGTGGCCAGCAGGGGAAGGGAAGGGATTCTACCTCTCTGTTCCTCTCTTGTGAGACCTCATCTGGAGTATTGTGTCCACTTCTGGAATCCTCAATATAAGAAGGAGATGGAGCTGTTGGAAAAGGTCCAGAGGAGGCTACAAAGATGATCTGAGGGCTGGAGCACCTGCTGTTACGAGGACAGGCTGAGAGAGTTGGTCTTGTTCAGCCTGGAGAAGAGAAGGCTCCGAGGAGACCTTATAGCAACCTTCCAGTACCTGGAGGGGCTACAAGAAAGCTGGGGAGGGACTGTTTTTTATTTAAGCTAAAGCAGAGTTAAGTTTAATCTAAGTAATCATCTTTGAAAGTTAGACAGGATGTCCCTCTGATAACTTGTTTACTTTCAGTGTTTATCCAGGCACTGCTCATTCTTTGATAACATCTCGTGGTCCACATGATCTGTGCTGAACAGAGGTCTCTTCACCTCTGTTTGGAGTCTCTCCTTATCTTAAAGCCAAGGTCAAGCAGAGACCTGGAGCCAGCTCCAAATTAGCAAGAAGTTTGACTTGTTGTGAAGTTCATAATAACATTAAAATTAGACCTTGGGAAGTAATAGAATATGCATAAGATTTCTGGCAAAATTTATCCATATGCTTGAAAGGGGGAGATATATTCTGTAACCAGCTCCAGCTTGGCTGCACACGATTGATGGAGATCACTCCTTCGTGTCTCCCAGGCTTGATAAAGGATGCCTGCTTTCTAAAACTCCAGACTAGAGAGTTTGTTTTGCGGTATTTTTAGGATCAGAAGTACAATATGTGATCCTTCACAGAAACCCTGTGCTTTGAGCAGACGCTCAGAGCATGTTTGTAGTGAGCTGGGAGTTCATCCAGTCTCTTCCCTGTTGCAAGGGGCAACCTAAGAAAACACAAGCACACAGCAAGGTGGATTTGTGGTGCTGCGACTATCCCCTCATCTTTCTTCTCCCTTAGGGCTCCCCCTCATTCACAGCTCTTCACGGCAGCACCAGCCTGCGTTGGCTTCTCCTCCTCCAGTACCATGTGGGCATGACTGGAGGACAGTGGTCATGTCCTCCAAGGAAATCTGCTGGTGCATTCGGATCATTAACCATTTGTTTTGTTGCGAATAACCATGAAGTTTTAGATTAATTAATCTCTTTTAAAGTATTTCACAGTAGGGCTGGTGGTAGTGGGTTCATGTTTGGACCTGATGATATCAGAGGTCATTGTAATTATTGTAATCTCTCTCTTTTTGGTCTCACAGAGTTCATTGTTTCCACTACTTGATCCCACTGGCTAAACAAGGGAACTACGCCATCGTCGCCAATGTGGAGAGCATGGACTACGACCCTCTTGTTGTCCGGCTCAACAAGGACATCAGTGCGATCGAGGAAGCCATGAGCGCCAGCCTCCAGCAGCACAAGTTCCAGTACATCTTTGAAGGTCAGTCCATTTACCATAAGACCTTTTGTTTTCAGATTTGTTGGATGAGAAGCTAAACGTGACTTGGCAATGTGCATTTGGAGCTCAGAAAGCCAACCATATCCTGGGTTGCATCCAAAGCAGTGGGACCAGCAGGTTGAGAAAGGGGATTCTGCCCCTCTATTCCTCTCCTGTGAGACCCCCAACTGGAGTCCTGTGTTCAGTTCTGGAGTCCTCAGCACAGGAAGGACATGGATCTGTTGGAGTGAGTCCAGAGGAGGCCACAACGATGATGCGAGGGCTGGAGCACCTCCCATAGGAGGACAGGCTGAGAGAACTCGGCTTATTGAGCCTGGAGAAGAGAAGGCTCCTGGGAGACTCTTTAGCAGCCTCCCAGTACCTGAAAGGGGCCTACAGGAAAGAGATGGAGGTCTTCTTTATCGGGGAATGTAGTGATAAAACAAGAAGTAATGGTTTTAAGCAAAAAGAGGGGAGATTTAGATGAGATCTTAGGAAGAAACATTTTTACTGTGAGGCTGGTGAGGCCCTGGCACAGATTTCCCAGAGAAGTTGTGGCTGCCCCATCCCTGGAGGTGCTCAAGGCCAGGTTGGATTATGTTCTGAGCAGCCTGCTCCAGTGGGAGGTGTCCGTGCCCATGGCAGAGGGTTGGAATTGGATGATCTTTAAGGTCCCTTCCAACCCAAACCATTCTATGATGTTTCATTCTCATCCCAAAGCTTAACAGTGACCGTTTGGGGGTTAAGGAGACTGGAACTGTTGCCACCTACAGCAGATTGATGAGACCCATGGACACATGGGACACTCAGAAATCTTGTTACCTCCATGCCATTTCTGAGCATGTCTGGGTGAGTAAGAGGAACAAGGCCATGCTGAGAGGGAGTGCAGTAAAGCTGATGTACGTGCAGGACTGTTCTTCCTCAGGAAGCTGTAGGGCATGTGTATATATTATATATACAGCTCCATTACAGCACAGTTCCTATCTGAAGTGTAACCGTTCCATTTCTAAAATTAAATTTAGAGAACATTAGCTCTTCTGATGTCTAATCTGTCGTAATTACCTTGGAGAATATAAATCACATCTTGGTTCATCTCCCCTGCATTTATTTGTGGCACTGATGCACGGGTCTCTTGCCTGCATGCTTGGATCCATGTCCTTTTATGTGGTGGTTGTTCAAAGTCAGGAGGAGGTGGGGGCTGGAGATGTATCCATTGTCCAGAAATGTGCGGATGTGGCCAAGGAGACCAACAACATCCTGTCTTGGATCAGAAAGAGCGTGGCCAGCAGGAGCAGGGAAGTCAACCTTCCCTTGTACTCAGCGTTGGTGAGGTCATATTTGAATCCTGGGTTCAGTTTTGGGCCCCTCACTACAAGGTGGACATTGAGACGCTGGAGCATGTCCAGAAAAGGGCAACAAAGTTGATGAAGGGGCTGGAGGAAAAGCCTTATGAAAGGATCTGAGGGACTTGGGGTTGTTTAGCCTGGAGGAGAAGAAACTGAGGGCTGACCTTATCACCACCTACAACTCCCTGAAAGGAGGTTGTAGCAAGGTGGGTGTTGGTTTCATCTCCCATGTTGCAGGGGAAAGGATGTGGCCTGAAGTTGCACCAGGGCAGGTTCAGATTGGACATCAGCAAAAATTTCTTCATGAAAATGATTCTCAGGCCCTGGTAGAGGCTGCCCAGGGAAATTGTGGCTGCCCCGTCCCTGGAGGTCTTCAAGGCCAGGTTGGATGGGGCCTTGGACAGCCTGAACCAGTGGGAGGTGTCCCTGCTCATCACAGGAGGGTTGGAACTAGATGATCTTTAAGGTGCCTTCCAACTCAAACTATTCTATGATTCTATGATTCTTGTACTGAGTGAATCAGGCTGGTTTTTGCAGTCTGGAATGTGACATGAATGGATACATCGTTCTGGGGGCCCTTCACCTCTGTCCTTGAGCAGCAGAGGAAAGATGGAGACATCATTCAGGCACAAGAAAGTGTTCAGGACTGATCAGAGAGAGGCTGCACATCAAGTGCATTTCAATGAGTTCATTTCTACTCCTGCGGAGTGTGGATTTATCAAGGAAAAATGCCACCCTTGATAACAGATTAAAATACTATCATTTGGTGGAAGCCATAGTGGTCCATCGCGTTGCTCAGAGAGAAGGACTGAAAGGGACGTTACACAAGGCCTGACTGAAAATCTGGAAGTGCCCTAGAAATATGAACAGCTGTGATAATGCAGCTTTGTGTTTTTGTATTATTTAGAGGCATGTTTAGTTTTTTTACTAAAGAGGGAAACTTTGAGGGAAGTCCTAAAATACATAGGGAAGATACTGAAGGCTGTTTCTGTGTAGAGTCTAGTGTGTCTCTGGTTCTAGTTCACGAGCACCACCTAACAGTGCTGATTCATAGGGTTTATGATGAATTATCATCACTAAATATGGGGCTTGAGGGGTAGAATTGGTGTCTGAGTCTCCTGTCTGGCTGTGCCTCAGTTCCCTCCTGTGATTTCAGAACAGGCCCTATGAGAAACGGCTGAGAGAGCTGGGGTTGTTTAACCTGGAGAAGAGGAGGCTGAGAGAAGACCTCATTACTCTCTACAACTACCTGAAAGGAGGTTGTAGAGAGGAGAGAGCTGGGGTCTTCTCCCAAGTGACAGGGGACAGGACAAGAGGGAATGGCCTCAAGCTCCACCAGGGGAGATTTAGGCTATACATTAGGAGGAAGTTTTACACACAGAGGGTCATTGGGCATTGGAATAGGCTGCCCAGGGAGGTAGTTGTTTCACCTTCCCTGGAGGTGTTTAAGGCACGGGTAGATGAGGTCCTGAGGGACTTGGTTTAGTGTTTGATAGGAATGGTTGGACTCGATGATCTGATGGGTCCTTTCCAACCTGGTTGTTCTATGATTCTATGATTTCATTATTTCTCACCCGACCCTTGCAGGTTTGGGACACCTGATTTCCTGCATCCTTATCAACGGTGCCCACTACTTCAAGCGCATCAGTGAGTCTGGCATCAAGAAAATGTGTAGGAACATCTTCATCCTCCAGCAAAACCTGACAAATATCACCATGTCACGTGAGGCCGACCTGGACTTCGCAAGGTGAGCAAAGTGCTCCATGTTGTGTTTGTAAATGTTGTGATGTCCGTGTGTATGGAAGTATCTCCTTCCAGAGGTTTCACCATTCGTGCATGCAACTGGATGGATATCAAGTGTCGCGAATGTTCACATTCCCCCTTGTTGAGCAACGTTAAGAGTAACGTGCCTTGCTTGAGCTCAGCATGAACTCGAAGTGGAGATCCCACCAAACTGTCTGTGCTTGGGGCTTCCTCTTGATGTGGTTCTCCTATGACCAAAATCCAGGCACGGAATGGTTGGACTTGATGATCCAATGGGTCTCTTCCAACCTGGTGATTCTATGATTCTATGATTCTAAGTGTAGGTCTTGGGTGGTATTTGAACTGGATGAATCTGAGACCTGGGTTCATTCCCAGATAAATAATGCTTTGGTTCGCTGAAGGTTTAAACTTGTATCAACTCATAGGAGCAGTGTGTGTGAACCTCTGGGACACTAGATCCTGTCTCTCTTCAAGTTCTGTGGCTCTTAAAATACTGGTAATAGCAAAATAAAACAAAAAACTTCACATGATGGATCCTCTGCAAGTTCCTCATCCATTTAGTTGCTTTGTTCCCTAAAGGAGGATCATTTGAGGAATAAGCAAACAGAATCACTAGGTTGGAAAAGACGCACTGGATCATCGAGTCCAGTCATTCCTGTCAACCACTAAACAAGGTCCCTCAACACCTCACCCACCCGTCTTTTAAACACTTCCAGGGAAGGTGACCCAACCACCTCCCTGGGCAGCATCTGCCAGTGCCCAGTGACACTTTCTGTAAAAATTTCTTTGCTGATGTCAAACCTGAACCTCCCCTTGCAGAACTTGAAGCCATTTACTGTCATTCTGTCCCCTATCACCTGGGAGAAGAGGCCAGCACCCTCCTCTCTACAACCTCCTTTCAGGTAGTTGTAGAGAGCAATGAGGTCTCCTCTCAGCCTCCTCTTCTCCAGGATAAACACCCCCAGCTCTCTCAGCCATTCCTCATAAGGCCTGTTCTCCAGCCCCTTCACCAGCTTTGTTGCTTTTCTCTGGACTCGCTCCAGAGCCTCAACATCCTTGTGGTGAGAGGCCCACAACTGACCCCAGGATTCAAGAAACAGTCTCACCAGTGCCAAGTTCAGAGGGAGAATAACCTCCCTGGCCCTTCTGTCCATGCCGTGTCTGATCCAAGCCAAGATGCCATTGGCCTTCTTGGCCACCTGGGCCACTTCTGGCTCGTGTTCAACCAACACCCCCAAGTCCTTCTCCTCCAGACAGCTTTCCAGCCAGACTTCCCCTGGTCCGGAGCTGCCAAGGGTTGTTGTGCCCCATGTGCAGGACCCAACACTTGGCATTGTTAAACCTCATGCCACTGGTCTCAGCCCAGTGGTCCAGCCTGTTCACTTTGGAGACTCCCGACCCTCCAGCAGATCCAGACTTCCACCCAGCTTAGTGTCATCTGCAAACTTGCTCAGGGTGCACTCACTGCCTTCATCCAGACATTCAAAGGCTTGTGCTTTGCCCATGGGCCTGGGATGCTGACGACCAGAAGTAATATTGACTAATTCTTTATGACAGCAGCTGGTTCAGCAATGGGCAGCTGAAGGAAGAGTCTAGAACTTGCAATTTAAGGCATGTAGATCAATTTTGCATCACAGTTAGATATGACCCACCACAAACACTGGAAAGAGTTGCTGATTTGTCCGTCACTCGTGAAGACTGAACTGCAAGAGAAGCACAACTCCCTCAGATGAGCATAGATATGACTGAGTGCCTCATTTATTCAGGCTCTCACATGGGGAATGATCTCATTATTGAATTAGCTTCTTCATAATAACATTGACATGGCGAAGTTATGAATGCTGAGGCCTAGAGGAGGGGCAGAGAGAAAGATCCATTACTAACTCTCCAAGGTATAGAGTTCCCAAATTCAATCTTTTCTTTTTTAAGTACTTTTTTCCCCCCCCGATCTGTTAAAATGCTAAATAAATTAGCCCAGTTTTTTTGGCAGGCAGAGCAGAGCTTGAGCATGTGCTGACAGCAGCTGGCACCCAAAAAATGAAAAGCTGACCGAGCGCTGCTGGAGGCTGGCATGGAGTGCTCTCTGCAGTAAGGGTTGAGCTCTGCCTCGTTGTGCTGCACAATTTGACGTGGAGTTTGAAGGGAAGAGTGAGGAGGGAATGTTTTCCCCACTCCCTATCTTGCTGGATGGATGATGCACCAGCCGAATAGTTCCCACAATATCAAACCCACGTGTGAAAAACTTCCTCCTAATTTCCAGCCTAAATCTCCCCTGGTGGAGCTTGAGGCCATTCCCTCTTGTGCTGTCCCCTGTCACTTGGGAGAAGAGCCCAGCTTCCTCCTCTCTACAACCTCCTTTCAGGGAGTTGTAGAGAGTAATGAGGCCCAGGGCATGGTTTGCTTTCTCATCCGTAAGTACATGTTACCAGCTCACATTGAGCTTCTCATCAACCAGCAGCCCAAGTTCTTCTCCACAGGGCTGCACTGAACTGGGATGCCTGAGCTTCTTCACAACAACATCAGCTGCTTTGTGGCACCTGCGATGCAGATTTCTTCCCATAATATAAATTCAACAACATTTAGGTTTATCTTTCATGACTGCATTGCTCCTGCCTTTCTTTTGGGGCAGATTTCTGTGATCTAGAGAGTGTGTTTTATTCTTTTATTCTTCAGATGACTCCTCGATGCTTATTATTCAGCTTCCCCTTTTACATAAACGAGGTGTCTCGTGCATCCCAACCCTGCCCTGCTCACCTGAATTTACAATTACCTGAGCAAGTTCTCATGTTACCCCAGGGGCTGCTGTAACTGAGGTCTGTCCAAACTATAAAATAAACATTACAGTTCACCCACAGAAAGCATAAAATAACTTCAATGTAGGATAAAAGTGATTTGTGCTTCTGTGATATTGCTCATATAGGACTCTGTAAAAGCTTTGTGCAGTTGCTAACTATCATTTTCACCTTTTTAAAGATGAGAAAAGGAGAACAAGTGGTTATTTCACATGTGGTAGCAGTGGCAGAGCTGATGATGGGTAAATAGAATCATAGAATCCTAGAAGCACCAGGTTGGAAGAGACCCACTGGATCATCAAGTCCAACCATTCCAGTCAGTCACTAAAACGCGTCCCTCAGCACCTCGTCCACCCGTCCCTTAAACACCTCCAAGGAAGGTGACTCAACCACCTCCCTGGGCAGCCTGTTCCAGTATCTAGAAACTCACCTGCTCATCATTCCTCCCTGAACCTCCCAGTAACTGGGTAAATTCCCTCTCTGAACCTCCCAGTAACTGGGTAAATTCCCTCCCTGCTTCGCTTCTCCAGAGAACTGGGTGATCATGTGTTAGTAGTGGGTAGGTATGTTTGGAATTGATGATCTTAATGGTCATTTTCCAACCTAATAATTCTATGATTCCATGATCATTACAAAGTGAGATAGATTTCTGGAGTGAGTCTAACCCAGTTTGGGACCCACTGTCCCATCTCTCATCTTTTTCTGAGTCCAATGGCATGAGGTTTAACACGGCCAAATGCCAGGTCCTGCACTTGGGGCACAACAACCCTATGCAGAGCTACAGACTGGGAGAAGTCTGTCTAGAAAGCTGCCAGGAGGAGAAGGACCTGGGGGTGTTGGTTGACAGTGACTGAACATGAGCCAGCAGTGTGCCCAGGTGGCCAAGAAGGCCAATGGCATCTTGGCTTGGATTAGAAACGGTGTGACTAGCAGGCCCAGGGGGTTATTCTCCCTCTGTACTCAGCACTGGCAAGACCACTCCATGAATCCTGTGTTCAGTTGTGGGCCCATCACCACTAGAAGGAAGTTGAGGCTCTGGAGCGAGTGCAGAGAAGAGCAAGGAAGCTGATGAAGGGTCTGGAGAACAGGCCTTAGGAGGAATGGCTGAGAGAGCTGGGAGTGTTTATCCTGGAGAAGAGGAGGCTGAGAGGAGACCTCATTGCTCTCTACAACTCCCTGAGAGTAGGCTGTGGAGAGAAGGGTGTTGTTCTCTTCTCCCAAGGGACGGGGACAGGATGAGAGGGAATGGCCTCAAGCTCCACCAAGGGAGGTACAGACTGAACATTAGGAAAAAATTTTTTCACAGAAAGTGTCATTGGGCACTGTCAGAGGTTGCCCAGGGAGGTGGTTGAGTCACCTTCCCTGGAGGTCTTTAAGGGACAGGTAGATGAGGTTCTGAGGGACATGGTTTAGTGATTGATGGGAATGGTTGGACTCGATGATCCAGTGGGTCTCTTCCAACCTGGTGATTCTATGATTCTATGATCTTTTCAGTTTCCCTTGTGCAAAATAATCTAACGCCTACTCCGATTTCTTTAAGGAACTTCTTATGGTTTGAGTTGGAAGGGACCTTAAAGCCCATCCAGTTCCAACACATCTGCTTTGGGCAGGGACACGTCCCACTGGATCAGGCTGCTCAAAGCTGGTTCTGACTGCTGAAGTGTTACAAAATGATGTGTAACATTTGCTAAATTTCCCGCAAATATTAATATTTTTTCCTCTTGTAGATGTGTTCAGCCTCTAGGCCAGCAGAAATGCAGACAGTCTTTAGGGCACTCACTACTATATTCAAGAAAAATCAGTGTTTTCTTCCCATGTATAATACTTAGGGATTTACTCTGAAGTCTGGGACAGAGCATGAGTTCCAAATACCTCAAAATTTTGGAATTTTCAGGCCCAGAGTTAGATTTATGACTTTAAACAGATAAAATTCATCTTCAGATTTGGATTCTAATTCAGATCTTTTCCCTTTGTGCCTTCTTTCCTTCTCCCCCGTCTAACCCCACCAAAAATTACAATTTTGTGTTTCTGCAGAGATTTCATCAGAGGTAGTCGAAAAAGGCAAAGTTTCTGCTGCAGACTTCTTGTTATCTAAAATATCATTCAACCCTTAGAAGTTCATTTTTCTTTTTTTTTTTTAAAAAAAAAACAGTTTCTCAGACGCACAGCAGTGCTAAAATTGCCCTGTTCTTGAAAGTTAATTGAGGTGGTTGCAAGGGGAAGGGAGAGACCAGTGATGAAATGTGAACATTTCATACAACATCGTGTCATTTTGACCTCTGAGATGAAGGTTTTGGAGAGGAGCTGCTCATCTTTACTGAGTCTGAAAAGTGTCCTTCATCCCTTAAATGGTTTGTAGGAGAGAAAACCAGAGGTGTCTGTACACCTATGAGTTAGATTGGAGGTTTTCCTGCTGCTTCCATTCCAATTAATGGTTGCAACGTCCACACATCCTGCAGGGACCACGAATCTTTTCTCCTGCTGCTAAAGATGTTACCATGACCCGTGGCTCTGACCATGACTTTCTAGTAGATGTGGTACCTACATTGTGACTTCCAGCGGCCCCTGGCCACTCCAAGAAGTCATAGAATCATAGGATCGTTTGGGTTGGAAGGGGCCTTAAAGATCATCTAATTCCAACACTCCTGCCATGGGCAGGGACACATCCCACTTAGAGTCTCCAGTGAGAAGGAATGGGAAGAAACCATCACCGTGCCAGAGACTTCTTCACAGGTTGGCTGTGAATTAGCCCTTGAAATGTAGTCCAGACTCCTCTGATCGAATCTATCGACACACAAGGGCTGCTGGAATTCTTATCGCTTGCAAAAGAGAATGACCTCTGCTTCTGCTCCTGGGTAGCTGCTGCTCTGACCTTCTTCCTCTGTGTCTGTGCTCTCCCACTGACCCCCATGATGCCACCATGTCCATGTTCTTGCATGAATTCTTACATTTGATAGGTATGGTTGGACTCGGTGATCCAGTGTGTCTCTTCCAGCCTGGTGATTCTGTGATTCTATGATTTTGGGGGCAAGCATCTCCCAACAAGCCATACAGCTGCTTGCAGAGAGTCTGGAGGGAGCCTGAACCATGAGCTCTCTAGCAAATTAGTGTCAAAGTGCTGCATCACTGGTTGGGTTTGGTTGGGGTGCCAAGGCGACAGGCTGGGAGAGCTGGGCTTGCTCGGCCAGGAGGAGAGAAGGCTCCAGGGAGACCTTCTAGTAGCCTTACAGTACTGAAATGGGGCTACAGAAAAGCTGAGGAGGGGCTCTTGGTCAGGGAGTGCAAGGATAGGATGAGGGGGAACAGTTTTAAGCTGAGAGGTGTAGAAAGAAATCTTTTACTGTGAGGGTGGTGAGGCCCTGGTACAGGCTGCCCAGAGAAGTTGTGGACGTCCCATCCCTGAAGGTGTTCAAGGCCAGGTTGGATGAAGGTATGAACAACCTGATCCCGTGGGAGGTGTCTTTACCTGTGGAAGGGGGAGAGGAACTGGATGGGCTTTAGACCAAACCATCCTATAATTGTGTGTCTGCTTGGAGCCACACAGTGTCACGACAAGAGATCAGTGTATGTTTGGGAAGCAGTGGATTTGCCTCAGCTCTGCTCTGGCACCAAAGCAGCTCTCTGGGGGTGTTTAGCCTGGAGAAGAGGAGAGACCTCATTGCTCTGTGCAAGTCCCTGAGAGGAGGTTGTGGAGAGGAGGGAGCTGGGCTCTTCTCCCAAGGGACAGGATGAGAGGGAATGGCCTCAAGCTCCACCAGGGGAGGTTCAGGCTGAACATTAGGAAAAAAAATTTTCACAGAAAGGGTCATTGGGCACTGGCAAAGGCTGCCCAGGGAGGGGGTTGAGTCATCTTCCCTGAAGGGGTTTAAGACATGGGTGGATGAGGTGCTGAGGGACATGGGTTAGTGTTTGATAGGAATGGTTGGAGTGGATGATCCAGTGGGTCTCTTCCAGCCTGGTGATTCTATGATTCTATTTTTGCTCACAAGTTTGATTCAATCCCAGCAGCAGAGTAGCTATCGACCCTCCAGGTTTAGGACCAGCTCAGCTGGTGACAAGAGGTGGAGATGCTGTTGTGCCTGAATTTTCCAGCACAAACCGAGGGACGTGTTTTGGTGTTTGATAGGAATGGTTGGACTCGATGATCCGGTGGGTCCCTTCCAACCTGGTTGTTCTATGACTCTATGATTGTATGAAACATCCTCACTGCTTTCAGCACAAACACCCATGGAGGTGGCAGCTCTGTCCTACCCAACTCTTGTCTTATTCATGCATGAGAAGAACTGTAAAATACCACCAGGAACAATCTCCAGCAGCAGGATTTCAGAGGGTGCTTTATTTCAGAGTGTAGTTCTGGTTCGGATGCTCTGCATTTAGGGCTCTTGACGGGCAGGCTGGGAATTTTTTATGTTTGATTATACAGGTGTAGGAGAGATTTGTGTCTTTTGCATAAAGTGCAAGGCTGCCCCAGACAGGAGGAATAAGCAGGGACTTGCTGCCATCTACTGGATGCTGCAGAGGGAAGGGGAAGTCAGATTGCATTAGAGATTCCTCAGGTGTCTCAGTTCTCTGAAAGAAGCCCTTTTCATTGCCAAATGTTATTTCTCTTCCTGATTTCGTTCTTCATAGACAGGGAAACAGGCAAGCTGTGCTTGCTGCCTGGGTGCCCAAACTGCCTGAGGTAGCTGATGGAGGGAATCCTCCTTCCAGAGCAGTTCTTGAGGCTAAACTTATGTGTGTTGAAACCAAGGTCCGACGGATCCTGACTGGGACCCTCTTCATTCAGTGGCAGATGCTCTTCTGCTCTCAGTGCTCCTCTGATGCTCCTCTGCTTCAGATCTGGATAAGAAGTGTATCTCAGATGTTCTTCCCTGGGATTGCACTCAAGCCAGGAGATGAGTTCCCTCAGTACTCAGCACTGGTGAGGCCGCTCCTTGAATCCTGTGTTCAGTGTTGGGCCCCTCAGCACAAGAAGGATGTTGAGGCTCTGGAGCGAGTGCAGAGAAGAGCAACGAAGTTGGGGAAGGGGCTGGAGAACAGGCCTTATGAGGAGAGGCTGAGAGAACTGGGGGTGTTTAGCCTGGAGAAGAGAAGGCTGAGAGGAGACCTCATTGCTCTCTACAACTACCTGAGAGGAGGTTGTAGAGAGGAGGGAGCTGGGCTCTTCTCCCAAGTGCCAGGGGACAGGACAAGAGGGGATGGCCTCAAGCTCCACCAGGGGAGATTTAGGCTAGAGATTAGGAGGAAGTTTTTCACAGAAACAGGCATTGGAACAGGCTGCCCAGGGAGGTGGTTGATTCACCTTGCCTGGAGGTGTTTAAGGGACGGGTGGACGAGGTGCTGAGGGACGTGGTTTAGTGTTTGATAGGAATGTTTGGACTCTATGATGCGGTGTGTCTCTTCTATGATTCTATGATTCTATGATATAGGATGTTTAAGACCATAGAATCATGGAATGCTTTGGGCTGGAAGGGCACAATGTAGGCACAGTGGTGTTGGGCTGGCGGTTGGACTTGATGATCTTAGAGGATTTTTCCAACCTTAGTGATTCTGTGGTGCTATCATTTCTGGATTCCAGGTGCAATGCAGCCACTTCCACCATGTAATAGCTTTGATGGTCTCCCAGATGCTCAGTGATCAGCAGGTGTTGAGATTGAGGGTGAAATTTTAACCCATATAAAGTGGGTTTTTTTCTCTGCATGGCAGGGACAGCAAATGGCTGTTGCGTATATTTTTTTCCCAGAAAGGGTCATTGGGCACTGGCAGAGGCTGCCCAGGGAGGGCGTTGAGTCCCCTTCCCTGGAGGGGTTTAAGGGACGGGTGGTCAAGGTGCTGAGGGACATGGTTTAGTGTTTGATAGGAATGGTTGGACTCGATGATCCGGTGGGTCTCTTCCAACCTGGTGATTCTACAATTCAATGATTCTATAATATCTTGTCAGGGTAGAAAACCCTACAGATTGAACCCGTGCCCTTTGCAGTCAGCTACCAATGGGTTTTTTAAAATCCTGCTGTAGATAAGCTGGTCACTGAGACAACCCCTCACAGAATCATAGAATTATTTGGTTAGAAAAGATCTTTGAGACCATTAAGTCCAAGCATACCTGTCTACCACTGGACCAGATCTCTGAGCATGTCATCTTTTAAACACCTCCAGGGCTGGGGACTCCACCATCTCCCTCCACTGCTTCTGCCAGGGTCTCAGAACCCTTTCTGTGAAGAAATTTTTCCTGATGTCTAATCTCAACTTTTCCTCTCCTCCTATTGCCTGTCACTTGGGAGAAGAGGCGAACATCCACCTCGCTACAACCTCATTTCAGGCAGTTGTAGACAGTCAAGAGGTCTTCACTCAGCCTCCTTTTCTCCAGGCTAAACAACCCCTCAGCTGCTTCTCATAACACTTGTTCTCTAGCCCTTTCTCCAGCTCCGTTCCCTTCTCCAGACCCACTCCAGCTCCTCAATGTCCTTCTTGTAGGGAGGGGCCCAAAACTGAACCCAGGATTCAACGTGTAGCCTCACCAGCACCAAGTCCAGGGGCACAATCACTTCCCTGCTCCTGCCGGTCTTTGTGTTGGAGAGGAAAACTTCTTCCTTGTTCATAAAAATCACAAATACGTTAGTCTGGAGGAGTCCCTCTCCCCACACTTTATAGCCAAAGTGTCTCAGTGCTTTGCAGTGTGGCTCCTAAGAATTCTTTTCCCTATAGAGGAGCCAGAAGCAGAACAAGCTCTAGAAGAAAAGCTTTTCTCTGCTGACAGCGTGGGAAAGACATCTTATCTCCATCATGACGTTGGACTCCTGTTGTGTATCTGTGGAGCGTGCCCTCATTTTGGTTTTGCTGCTTTAATTAACGAAACTGCTTTAGTTTTCAAATAATGACTTGGTTACAACAAAACCCATATTTTCTTTTCCTTTCTTCTCTCTCTTGTTTCCTCCCTCCTGTAGTTTCCACTGAGCTTTGATCTCAGTGCAGGTTTAATTAGCTGTAATTAGTGGTTTCACTGCATTAACCAAAAATCCCAAACACAGAGGATTAAAAAACACCCCTCGGCTTGATGTTCCCACCCCTCCTTTCTCCTTTATCTTCCTCCGTATGCTTTGAGGGATCACAAACTGTCCCCCCATACAGTCCCTATACACCCCAAACATTTGCCCTGTTCCAGTTTCATTAACGACACTAAAACAAATTACCCATCCATGTAGTTTAACTTCCAGTTAAATTTACAACTGCTCTGTGTAGGACACACATTTATGACTTCACAACTTTTCATATAGTGCTTTGTGGTGGTTCTGACTGCTCTCAGTGTATCTACAGCACAGTGCCTGCTCAGGATTTCCCAAGCTTTGAGCTTCTTCAGTCCTCTGTGAGCTTTTGTCACGTGTTTTGCCAGAGCTGTGCAGAAATGAGAGAGGATTCTGGAAGAATCCATATGGGTCAGGCCCTGTTCAATGTCTTCATCAATGACCTGGATGAAGGCATTGAGGGTACCCTTAGCAAGTTTGCAGATGACACTAAGTTGGGTGGAGGTGTCGATCTGCTGGAGGGTCGGGAGGCTCTGCAAAAGGATCTGAACAGGCTGCACCACTGGACTGAGACCAATACCATGAGGTTTAACAAGGCCAAGTGCCGGGTCCTGCTCTTGGGGCACAACAACCCTATGCAGAGCTCCAGACTAGGAGAAGTCTGTCTAGAAAGCTGCCTGGAGGAGAAGGACTTGGGGGTGTTGGTTGACAGCCGACTGAACATGAGGCAGCAGTGTGCCCAGACCAATGGCATCTTGGCTTGAATCAGAAATGGTGTGACCAGCAGGTCCAGGGAGGTTCTTCTCCCTCTGGACTCAGCACTGGTGAGGCCACTCCTTGAATCCTGTGTTCAGTTGTGGGCCCCTCCCCACAAGAAGGATGTTGAGGCTCTGGAGTGAATGCAGAGAAGAGCAATGAGGCTGGTGAAGTGTCTGGAGAACAGGCCTTATGAGGAATGGCTGAGAGAGTTGGAGGTGTTTATCCTGGAGAAAAGGAGGTCGAGAGGAGACCTCCAGGCTAAATACCCCCAGGTCCTTCAGAATTGTTCTCCAGCCCCTTCCCCAGCTTCGTTTCTCTTCTCTGGACTCACTCCAGAGCTTCACCATCCTTCTTGTGGTGAGGGGTCCACAACTGAACACAGGATTCAAGGTGCAGTCTTACCAGTGCCTAGTCCAGAGGGAGAAGAACCTCCCTGGCCCTGCTGGTCACACCGTTTCTGATCCAAGCCAGGATGCCCTTGGCCTTCTTGGCCACCTGGACCACTGCTGGCTCATATTCAACCAACACCCCCAGGTCTTTCTCATCCAGGCAGCTTTCCAGCCAGACTTCTAGTCTGGAGCTGCCCAGTGTTGTTGTGCCAGGTGGTCAAGTTTGGAGCAGAGGGGAGGCAGGAAGAGTGAATATGCCCTTATGCAGAGGTCACTGCGCTTCCCTCCCCACCTCCAGGCCCCTTGGCCTCACTCCAGCCCCTGGATGGACAACTGTTCTCCTTGGATTTGCTAAGCAGCAGCTTTCTTATTCCTTGCTTGTGTCTGGGAAATGTCTTGCCTGCTGCTGATTCTCTGCATCAGGAAAAAAACTCCAAAATGCCCTCACGGTGATAGAGCAGATGTTCAGAAGCAGAGAGCCTGACTCTTGGGGGATGACATTTCTTATGTTTGTCCTTAAGTAATTTTCACATAATAAGAGCACTTGAGCGCATGAAGATGGAAAGAAAGTGGCTGAACCACAGGGTAATGCCAGCACATCACTCCCTTTCCTTTGGTGGCTGCATGGATTATAAATTCCTCAAGGAGTGGATTTTGCTGGCTTTGTAATTAAAATCCACACCAGACATTTTGCAGACACTTGGGCCGTGGCAGCTCAGAGAACATACATTCAAGTCCAACGAAGTATTTAAGTCGGAGTTTAACTTTCAAATGTATGCGTTGACCTGTTGAACCAATGAATTCTCGCTCTATAACTAGAGGTTCACCACAGTCACGTCTCCATCGGAGCTGCCTGCCCTTCATTGCCTTTACAGCAAGAAGCGAGAAGTGAGGATGATTAGAGCGCAATTTTGCTGAATTGGTTTAAATTTTATTTGAAATGAGATGAAGGGCCTCCTAGGAACGCCTGTTGCTCTCTCACGAGGATCAGGGAGCAGAGGTGACCTGCTCAGTGGGATTATCTCCAGCAGGCATCTAGCACTGGGTAAGATGAGCCCCTCCTCGGCTGTCTGGGGCCAAGAGGTGACTTTGCAGGTGGGCAGATCTATCTGGAAGCAACCTCCATAGGTTTTACACCTTGTGGCAGCTGCGTATTAACTGGATTAAAGGGATGAATTCGTTTGGCAGTTTCTACATTCCTAATCCTAGAATGGTTTGGATTGGAAGGGACCTTAAAGATCATCCAGTTCCAACCCCCCTTACATGGGTGGGGACATCTCCCACGGGACTGGGCTGCTCAAAACCTCATCCAACCTGGCCTTGAACACCTCGAGGGATGAGGCAGCCACAGCTTCCCTGGGCAACCTGTGCCAGGACCTCAACACCCTCATCATGAAGAATTTCTTCCTAATGTCTAATCTAAATCTTCCCTGTTCCAATTTAAAACCATTCCCCCTCATCCTATCACTCATGGTCATTGGGAAAAGTCCCTCCCCAGCTTTCCTGGAGCCCCTTCTGGTACTGGAAGCTGCTTTAAGTTCTCCCTGGACCCTTCTTTTCTCCAAGGTGAACAAACCCACCAGGCTGAGAGCCTGTCCTCCTAGCAGAGGGGCTCCAGCCATCGGATCGTCTTCATGGCCTCCTCTGGACCCATTCCAACAGTTCCATGTCCTTCTTATGTTGGGGATTCCAGAACTGGACACAGGACTCCATGTACGTTCTCACAAGAGCAGAGTAGAGATAGAACAGTTGGACTCTGATCCAATGGGTCTCTTCCAACCTGGTTGTTCTATGATTCTATGATTCTATGAATGATGTCCAAACAATGCTCTAACACAGTGCGATGTGTGAAATCACGCAGCATCCACTCTTACCTGATATAGCTCCATACAGCTGAGAAAGTATCTTAAAATACCTGTCGGCACTGGAAGGTGCTGGTGCTGCTCAGGCTTTCCACTATTGACTCAACGGTTTTATTTTGATTGGCCATTTCACTTCTTTCCGGAGGCGCTTTTAATCTTCTCACCGTAACCTTTAAAGATATAGGTTTTAGTGGCTTCTTGTAATGATTTTCATTGCCTGAATGTGGATGTCTGAGTTGCTTTGAGTAAAGAGATTAATTCAATATTTCTAAACTGGAAATGGACTGAAAAACTGAGAGGCTTCATTGACTTTCCTTGCTCGGTTCTCGCTGTGTTAGTGAAACAATCAATGGAGGTGAACTTCTCAGCCAGCAGAAAGCGGCGTTCGCATTTCCAACCGCACGAGCTCAGGAAGATGCGAATAAACATTTCGAAGAAGCCGGGTTTGGCTGTTAGACTTGGCCAGAGCCAAGTTCCTTCTCTGCATTAGCAACATCAGGATATATTCTCCTGGAAATGAATTACAAACAAGTTCCTCATTTATCCCTGAGGTGACAGTCTTTTGCTGATACGTGCTTTCTGGAGACTAATAAGTTTTGAATGTTGGTGAGGAAAGGAGAAAAAAAAAACAAAAAACAAAGTAATTACTTTGTGTTCCCAAGCTCCTTATTTGTGTAGGTGCATGTGTGTTTATCTCGCTCTGTCATGCTGCATTGCTAATGGTAATTAAAGGGAAGGGATTTTTCTAGTTAAAAGTTTTTCTTCTTAATTTCTGCCTGTAGTGACTTTGGCCTCCATGACAACCCTGAGCCACTGACCAGGTACTCATAGAAGTGCAGTTTCTTAATTAGAAGGACTAAGGCTTGGGTAAGAGTAGCTGGAAAACTGCCTGGTGGACAAGAACCTGGGGGTGCTGGTCAACAGCGGCTGAACATGAGCCAGCAGTGGCCCAGGTAGCCAAGAAGGCCAACAGCATCATGGCTTGGATCAGCTATGCGGTGGCCAGCAGGTGTAGGGAAGGGATTGTCCCGCTGGACTTGGCATTGGTGAGGCCACATCTCGAATCCTGGGTTCAGATTTGGGCCCTTCACTCCAAGAAAGTCATCGACGGGTCATCTGGAGGGTGTCCAGAGGAGGGCAATACAGCCAGGGAAGGGGCTGGAGCCCAGGGGTTCTAGGAGCAGCTGAGGGACCTGGAGGAGTTTAGTCTGGAGAAGAGGAGGCTGAGGGGATATCTCATCATTGTCTACAGCTCTTGGAAAGGAGGTTGTAGGGAGGTGGGTGCTGGTCTCTTCTTCCTCATAACAAATGATAGAATGAGACAAATGGGATGAAGGGGCTGGAGAACAGGCCCTATGACGAATGGCTGAGAGAGCTGGGGGTGTTTATCCTGGAGAAGAGGAGGCTGAGAGGAGACCACATTGCTCTCTACAACTACCTGAAAGGAGGTTGTGGAAAGGAGGTTGCTGGGCTCTTCTCCCAAGTGACAGGGGACAGGATAAGAGGGAATGGCCTCAAGCTCTGCCAGGGGAGATTTAGGCTGGACATCAGGAGGAAGTTTTTCACAGAAAGGGACATTGGTCCCTGTCAGAGGCTGCCCAGGGAGGTGGTTGATTCACCTTCCCTGTAGGTGTTTAAGGGACGGGTTAAGGGTGGACAAGGTCCTGAGGGACTTGGTTTAGTGTTTGATAGGAATGGTTGGACTCGATGATCCAATGGGTCTCTTCCAACCTGGTTATTCTATGATTCTATGATAACAAATGATAGGATGAGAGGAATTGGCCTCAAGTTGTGCCTGGGGAGGTTTAGACTGAATATTAGGAAGAATTTCTTTACGAGAAGAGTGGTGAAGCACTGGCAGAGGCTGCCCAGAGCAGTGGTGGAGTCCTCATTCCATGGCACTTGAGGACATGGTTTAGTACGCACTGTGGTGATGGGCTGGTAGTTGGACTGGATGACCATGGAGGCCTTTTCCAACCTTAATGATTCCATGATTCTATAATCGGGTTGTTTTGTTTCTCCATGTCTGTAGTTCGTAGGGTAGGAGTTGATTTTCTTTGTAGACCAGGTGTTGAAAGCGCATCCTGTGGGTGTGAAACCAAGTGTTCACTCTCATCTTGACAGTGGTTCTTGCAAATCACAGAGTACTTGTCAACCTTTGCATTATACGACTACAAACAATTTAGTATGTGGGAGATTGTAGCAAAAACACTCTGCAAAACTGGCTTATACATCATCAGCACTGGTGTGGAGTGGGTTGGGTAAGGAGTTGTACCTGGTTTCCTGTGAGGGTGGTGAGGCACTGGCAGAGGTTGCTCAGAGAAGTCGTGGATGCCTCATCCCTGGAGGTTTTCAAGGCCTGGTTAGATGGGGCTCTGAGCAACATGATCCAGTGGGAGGTGTCCCTGCCCATGGCAGGGGATTGGAACTGGTATTTAAGGTCCCTTCCAACCCAAACTATTCTATGATATGACTCGATGATGTCTCCATGATGTTCTGCTTTGAGGTGTCTCTGTCATGTAGCCTTGGACTGCATCGCTTGATGCTGGTTAAACAGAGTCAAAATTTAACCCTGGGCTCTGGATTGAGTCTGAATGAATATCCAGAGTCATCCCAGAAGATCGAATACCCTTGTACGTGTATGTGAATGTGAAGTCCATGTCTGAGCTTTCACATAGAATCATAGAATCACCAGGTTGGAAAAGACCTACCGGATCATCGAGTTCAACCATTTGAACACTAAACCATGAACCTCAGCACCTTGTCCATAGCCTGCTTGGAACTGCTGTTTGATCTAGAAAGTGTTTTCTGCTCCCATGCTGACAGGTAGGCTCTGCATGTCCTCGATTCGTGTGCTGGAGGTGTGGGAATCATATAATCATAGAATTGCTTGGTTAGAAAAGACCTTTGAGATCATCAAGCCAAACCATAACCTGTCCACTACTAAATCATATCCCTGAGCAACTGTCTTTTAAACCCCTCCAGGGAAGGTGACTCAACTACCTCCCTGGGCAGCCTCTGCCAGTGTCCAGTGACCCTTTCCGTGAAAAGTTTTTTCCTGATGTTCATCCTGAACCTCCCCTGGCAGAGCTGGAGGCCATTCCCTCTCATCCTGTCCCCTCTCACCTGGGAGAAGAGCCCAGCTCCCTCCTCTCCACAACCTCCTTTCAGGTAGTTGTAGAGAGCAATGAGGTCTCCCCTCAGCCTCCTCTTCTCCAGGCTAAACAATCCCAGATCCCTCAACCGCTCCTCATAATCCATTTTTTCCAGCCCCTTCCCCAGCTTCATTGCTTTTCTCTGGACATGTTCCAGGACCTCAATGTCCTTCTTGGAGTGAGGAGGCCAGAACTGAACCTAGGATTTGAGGTTTGGCCTTGGAGTCTGCTGGGATCATCCTCTTAAATACACAGCAAAGAGAGCTGTTAGAGGATGGACAGATTTTTTTAAGAAGGGAGGTTGGTATGACACAAACCAAAATTGCCAAGAGAGGGGGAACCATCGGTGTGTGGAGAACGACAATCCCAGGCATTTGTCTGCGGCTGAAATAAAGGTAAATATTGGATTGCCAGCTTGAAATGCGTCGCTGTTGCCTTGCTTCAGCCTGCAAATGGAAGCAATTAGAAAGATGTCCTGCCTTTTTCACAGCAGGCTGCATCTTTCTAGCACAAGCCCCACCGAGAGAAAGACACATGCAAGTCCTTAAGCAGCAGATTGGTTTACCCTGTCAGTCAGATCTCATTAGAAAACACAGTGCTTCATCCCCGCTAATCTGTGAGGAAATAACAGATATTGGTGCGGTGCGATACGTTTTGAGGAGTTGCTGCTCATCATTTTTCTGTGCCCTAAAATCCTATCTCTTTCGCAGAGGTCTCTCTTTCTTAATTAGGTTGAGCTGGGGAGCTCAGCATTTCAACCTGCCAATGTGATGGCATCTGGGAATTAGAAATATTTCATTTGGAAGTTGTGAGAGCAGGCAGGGCAGGGCTGGTAGGGGATAAAACATCAACTTCATAGAATCGTAGAATCATAGAATCACCAGGTTGGAAGAGACCCACCAGATCATCGAGTCCAACCATTCCTATCAAACACTAACCCGTGTCCCTCAGCGCCTCGTCCACCCATCCCTTAAACGCCTCCAGGGAAGGGGACTCAACTCCGTCCCTAGGCAGCAAAATGAGCAAAGGACAAAACCAGCACAACTGAGAGGACCAATGGGGTCAAACTGTGATACAGCATTAGGGCAGAGCAAGATCTACAGCAGGTCCAAGCCCAGGAAATGTGCGGCAGAGCTGGCCAATTCTCCAGCTCCTTTTAGTCATTTATGACAATCTGTCTACAACCAAGAGCTCCAAGAAGTGTAGCAGGTTCCCATGGAGGTAAGAGCAGATCTTGGGGTGTCTCAGGACATCCCTCTGGCTCTGCAAGTCCCCAGTAGCTGGGACGATGATCTATGGAGGTATTTAAAAGATGGGAAGACAAGATGCTCAGGGACATGGTTTAGGGGCAGATAGGAATGGTTGGACTTGATGATCTTAGATGTCTTTTGCAACCTAGTGATTCTATGATTCTGTGATCACTGACCTGCTCCTCTCTGGGCAAATGCTGTTTTTATGGAAAATACTGGCAAATAAATTCTCTAAGATTTGTTTAGGAGTTTTAGAAAGCAGATGTCCTTATCGAGACTGTGCAACATGAGGGTCTGATCTCCAACCATCATGTGCAACAAGACAAAAACTGGCTGGAATTGGATGATCTTCAAGGTTCCTTCTGACCCAAACCATTCTGTGATTCTATGGTTTTGGATACTAAGATGTCTTAGAATCATAGAATCGTAGAACAACCAGGTTGGAAGAGACCCATCGGATCATCGAGTCCAACCATTCCTATCAAACACTAAACCATGTCCCTCAGCACTTCGTCCACCCATCCCTTAAACCCCTCGAGGGAAGGTGAATCAACCTTGATTACCCTCTCAGGTCCATCCTTGAATGACATGAAAATACCGCCCCAAATGGGAAGCTGTGGAGTTTTTTGCAGCTAAATCAGTAAAAAAAGAAAAAACGGAGCAAACTCAGAGTATTCTTCAAGTGCAGAAGGCGACTGGCTCCAGGGCACAAACCCACACGGTCTGAAGGGGGAATGCAGATCAGGCAGTTCCTCTTTATCCAAGGTAGATCCTGTGGTGAGGCTGACATTAAGAATTCTGACTCAAATGCAGAAAGCATGGAGTTAAGGAGGTGAATTATTGATGGAGCACAAGCATTGCCGTCTCTGACAGATGGAGACTGTCTGAGAACATTTTGCAGAGTGGCATCTGCACCGCGCCTGATTGGCAGCCCTGAACTTTCGCGCGTCAGATGTGGAATATCAACACACAAACTCTGATGTAGCAATTAAATCTGTCCCATAATGAACCTGGGCCTCGTAGCTGTCGTGGTTTAACCCCAGCTGGCAACCGAGCACCGCACAGCCGCTACAGCACAGTAGCCAAGAGAAATCCATAGACTCAGGTAAAGACCAAAAACCTCAATTCTTGCATTTTAAGATCATGGAATCATAAAATGGTTTGGGTTGGAAGGCACCTTAAACAGCATCCAGTTTCAACACACCTGCCATGGGCAGGGACACCTCCCACTGGAGCTGCTCAGAGCCCCATCCAACCTGGCCTTGAAGACCTCAAGGGATGGGGCATCCACAACTTCCCTGGGCAACTTGTGATAGTGCCTCACCACCCTCATTGGGAAGAATTTCTTCTTAATGTCTACTCTAAATCTCCCTTCCAATGTAAAACCATTCCCTTCATCCTGTCACTCCAGGCCCTTGGAAAAAGTCTCTCCCCAGCTTTCTTGGATCCCCTTCAGGTACTGGAAGGCTACTCTAAGGTCTCCCTGGAGCCTTCTCTTCTCCAGGCTGAACAACCCCAACTCTCTCAGTCTGTCCTCCTAGCAGAGGTGCTCCAGCCCTCAGATCATCTCCATGGCCTCTTCTGGAACTCTTCCATATGCTTCTTCTGTTGGGGATTATAGAATCATAGAATCACCAGGTTGGAAGAGACCCACTGGATCATCGAGTCCAACCATTTTCCAGAACTGGACACAGTAGTTCAGGTCGAGTAAAAACAATTACATCCAGACCACTGCATTTGAATAGACACATATGATGTCAGCATAGAATCATAGAATGGTTTGGTTTGGGAAGGACTTTAAAGCCCACCCAGTTCCTGGCATGAGCAGGGAAACTTCCCACCAGACCAGGCTTCTCAAGGTCCCATCCAGCCTGCCCTCGAACACCTTGAATACTGTGTGCACTTCTGGGCCCCTCACCACAAGAAGGAAGCTGAGGTTCTGGAGCGAGTCCAGAGAAGAGCGATGAGGCTGGTGAAGGGGCTGGAGAACAGGCCCTGTGAGGAATGACTGAGAGAGCTGGGGTTGTTTAGCCTAGAGAAGAAGAGGCTGAGAGGAGACCTCATTGCTCTCTACAACTACCTGAAAGGAGGTTATGGAGAGGAGGGAGCTGGGCTCTTCTCCCAAGTGACAGGGGACAGTATGACAGGGAATGGCCTCAAGCTCCACCAGGGGAGATTTAGGCTAGAGATTAGGAGGGGGTTTTTCACAGAAAGGGTCATTGGGCATTGGAATAGGCTTCCCAGGGAGGTGGTTGATTCACCTTCCCTGGAGGTGTTTAAGGCACGGGTGGATGAGGTCCTGAGGGACTTGGTTTAGTGATAGCAATGATTGGACTTGATGATCCGATGGGTCTCTTCCAACCTGGTTATTCTATGATTCTATGATTCTTTGACCTCCAGGGATGGGGCACCCTCACTTCTCTAGGCGACCCCACCACCTTCATTGTGAAGAACATATACAGATATGTCTCACCTTTGGGAAATGCTCTGCAGAGCATAATCTCCTACTTGGATTTCACTGAAGGCTGTAAAGTTTGCATTATGTTTTACAATTTGTATTCCAGATTTGAACTCAAATACTCTAGGGAAGCTATAAAACTCAGATGACATCTCACTTCACCTAAGTGCACTGACATCTAAAGCTGAAGCCGATCTCGAGTGCATGCAGAAGGTGTTTTATCAGATAAGTGTTCCACACTGTCATGTGTGCAAAAACAAAGAGAAGAAGCAAAGAGGTGCAAATAATAGCGAGTTTTATGCTTTCCCAACGAACAGCTTGTATTATGAAGAAGCGATGCGTAAAATATGTCTTTTCTAATAAGATTCAGCGCTTCCTATTCCAGGTTGTTTTCTGAAGCCCAACGCAGCTTGGTAAATGATTGTAATTTTTTTGCCGTCTGTTAACTGTTGGTGCGCTGGGTGATATTCATTCTACCTTCATTTGTGGCATGCAAAATGCAGACTCAGAATCACAGAAACACCAGGTTGGAAAAGACCCACAAGATCATTGAGCCCAACCATTCCCATCAAACACTAACCCATGTCCTTCAGCACGTCGTCCACCCGTCTTTTAAACACCTCCAGGGAAGGTGAATCAAGCCCCGTCCTGTGCAGCCTCTGACAGGGACCAATGACCCTTTCTGTGAAAACTTTTTTTCTGATGTCAAACCTGAACCTCCTCTGGTGGAGTTTGAGGCCATTCCCTCTTGTCCTGTCCCCTCTCACTTGGGAGAAGAGCCCAGCTCCCTCCTCTCCACAACCTCCTTTCAGGGAGTTGGAGAGAGCAATGAGGTCTCTTCTCAGCCTCCTCTTCTCCAGCCTAAACACCCCCAGCTCTCTCAACCGTTCCTCATAAGGCCTGTTCTCCAGTCCCTTCACCAGCTTTGTTGCTCTTCTCTGGACTCGCTCCAGATCCTCAACATCCTTCTTGTGGTGAGGGGCCCAGACCTGACCCCAGGATTCGAGGAGCGGTCTCCCCAGTGCTGAGTCCAGAGGGAGAATAACCTCCCTGGACCTGCTGAAATCATCAGGAAAACATGCTTTTTGTCTTGGGGGAGGATTCAGAGGGAAATACTATCAGGAAAGCTGGCTCAGGGTGGTTATCTGGTGAGCATCGGCATGGAGATAGCTGGTTGTTGGAATCCTCTTGCACACACAAAGGACTTTGCTTCTTCTCAACAGACCTTCATTTTCTTGACTAGAAAGCAGCCTGTTCAGAAGGAAGATGTTCTGTATATGTTGTCACTAAAGCATGTTGAGATGCACCAAAGAGAAGGCTGTTGGAACAGGTCCAGAGGAAGCTACAAGGATGATCTGAGGGCTGCAGCACCTCCCATACGAGGACAGGCTGAGTTGGGCTTATTCAGCCTGGAGAAGGGAAGGCTCCAAGGTGATCTTATAGCGACCTTCCAGTGCGTTAAAGCCTACAAGAAAGCTGGAGAGGGATGTATTTATAAAGACTTGTGGTGATAGGACATGGGGGAATGGGTATAAACTGGAGAGGGGCAAATTTAGACTAGACATTAGGAAGAATTTCTTCACCATGAGAGTGGTGAGACACTGGAACAGGTTGCCCAGGGAAGCTGTGGCTGCCCCATCCGTCGCTGGAGGTGTTCAAAGCCAGATTGAATGGAGCCTGGGGCAGCCTGATGTAGTAGGAGGTGTCCCTGCCCATGTCGGGGGGGGATTTGAACTAGATTATCTTAAAGACCCTTCCAGCCTTAAATATTCTATGATTCTATTAAATTAATAAAACCCCTTAGCAGAATTTTTGCTGATAGTCTGGAGGTTTTGTGCAGTTAGAGGATTTATTTCTGGAATGAGATAAAAATAGCAGTTCAGAGCGATTTCCCTGCTTTTGCTGTCTATGAGCTACTCCAGCAGTTCAGAGGAGTTGCTGGGACTCTCTCCTCACTCTACAGGGACCAGCTTTGTTTCCAAGGAGCCACCGTCGCACGGCAGTGCCGTGTGTCTGGGGGTTGCAGCCTGTGCGTAAGGATTGGTGAGCAAAAGGATGATTTAGGTTGGAAGGAACCTTGAAGATCATCCAGTTCTGACCCTCTGCCATGGGCAGGGATGCCTCCCACTCGATCAGGCTGCCCAAGGCTCCATCCAGCCTGGCCTTGAACATCTCCAGGGATGGGGCAGCTATGACTTCCCTGGGCAAATTGTGATAGTGCTTGACCACCCTTATCGGGAAAAGTTTCTTCCTAAAGTCTACTCTGAAACTTCCTTCTAGTTTAAAGCCATTCCCGTCATCCTGTCACTCCATGCTCCTGTAAAAAAGTTCCTCTCCATCTTTCTTGTAGCTCCTTCAGGTACTGGAAGGCTGCTCTAAGGCCTCCTTGCAGCTTTCTCCAGACCTCAACAACCCCAGCTCTCTCAGCCTGTCCTCAGAGCAGAGGTGCTCCAGACCTCAGATCTTCTCCATAGTTTCCTATGGACTCATTCCAACCGTTCCAACTCCTTCTTTTGTTGGGGATTCCAGAACTGGACACAGGACTCCAGGAGGAGTCTTGTGAGAGTAGAGCAGAGATGGAGAATCCCCTCCCTTGCCCTGCTGGCCATGTTTCTTTTGATGCAGCCCAGGACACAGTTGTTCTTCTGGGCTGTGAGCACCCATCAACTCCTCCATCAGTAGGATAAACAGATTTGCTGTTTCCATGGAGTGCAGAATGAAGATAGAAACCACATCTATGGTCTGTGGCTATGGGTCTTGTCCTTCACTGGCTTTGTCTCGATAGTGTTTTAATTACAAATGCAAAGGGTTTGTGCTGCCTTGCACATACTACAGTTGTGCAGATCTGTCGGCTCAAAAGGTAGAGATCAGTGGAGCCGAAATTTCACAGAGAACGGCCAGAAGAGGCCATAGTTGTACTGTGAGGCGTCAACTGGAGTTTTGAAGAATATTTGGGCTGTTTGCCTGCCTCCCACAAGTGTTTCAAACCTCCTCTGAAGCACCAAGGCACAACCACAACCTACTACTGACACATATGGACGCGATGAACCTTGTCTTTCATAGAGAGAGTCAGAGAGAATTGTAGACTAGTTTGGTTGGAAAAGACCCTTGAGATCATCGAGTCCAACCGTACTCACTCCTGCAGTTCACGTATTGAATCCTGTGTTCAGTTGTGGGCCTCTCACCACAAGAAGGATGTTGATGATCTGGAGTGAGTCAAAAGAAGAGCAACAAAGGTGGTGAAGGGGCTGGAGAACAGGCCTTATGAGGAACGTCTGAGAGAACTGGGGCTGTTTAGCCTAGAGAAGAGGAGGCTGAGGGGAGACCTCATTGCTCTCTCCAACTCCCCTGAAAGGAGGTTGTGGAGAGGAGGGAGCTGGGCTCTTCTCCCAAGTGAGAGGGGACAGGACAAGAGGGAATGGCCTCAAGCTCCACCAGGGATGATCCAGGCTGGACATTAGGAGGAAGTTTTTCACACAGAGGGTCATTGGGCACTGGCAGAGACTGCCCAGGGAGGTGGTTGAGTCACCTTCCTTGGAGGGGTTTAAGGGACGGGTGGACAAGGTGCTGAGGGACATGGTTTAGTGTTTGATAGGAATGGTTGGACTTGATGATGCGATGGTTCTCTTCCAACCCGGTGATTCTGTGATTCTAGTGCAGTCTCTTCTGCCCCGTGAGGAGCAGATTCCATCAGATGTGTCCTTCACCCATCAGTAGCTACCAAACAATCCTGGTTTCATTAAAAACCATCAAAAAACATTGCACCACTGAGCACCTCCCCAATTACAGCATTGGGGTTTTCTATCCAGTTCCAAGTCACTTGATCCTAAATAAAGCTTTGGGGTTTCACCACAGTAATTGTTGTTCCCAAAGGGGAGCTAAAAGTGTGTTCTTTTTTGCTGACTGGAGCAATTTTTGCAGCACTTTCCATCGAACTGCTGACTCGCTCTTCTTTCGGGCTACATTCCTTTCCACTTTTCCTCTCATTTATGCATGAGGCAAGGGGGAAAGTTGCTTAATATTCTTTATAAAGTGGCATATGGTATAGATAATTTTTTTTTTGCTTTTTACCATACGTAGTAAAAATGCAAATGCGTGTGGCTTATTTGCAAACGTTGACATTAATAACTGATATTTAAACAGGCCGATTAGCACTTTCACTGATACATTCGAAAGATTTTTCCAATCATTTGCACACTCAAAATCAATTTTAATACGACATGTAAATTGAATTTAATTTTTTTATATAAAATTGCATTTATCTGCGCGAACCATTAAATTTACTGTTTAATATGTACTTTCCAGCTCACTTGGTTAGAATTTCGTTGCGCTTTATCTGTATAAATTTAATTAGCCTTGATATCATCAGTATATTATAGAACTAATTAAAGATTTAGATAAGTGCTGAGGGTGCTTATTTAATACCCTATAAAGTTCCATTCGGAGAGTGAGAAATTCCGTCCTTCATTATATCAGCCAGCGTGGAGCTACAAGGAGCATCTCAGACATTGTTTTTGAAAAATTATTTAATGGGGTTTAATGGATTTATCCTGTCTTTGAAAAGCCGTGTAATTACTGTGTATCGCGGCGCAGGGCGAGTTGTTCAGGGAAATGGGTTTTAAACAATACATGTGCGTCTTTACCTCCTTGGAGATGCCTCACGGAGATCCCTGTGCATAACATGTTCTCAGCAGGGGAACGCTGGCCCACGCAGGAGTGACCTTCCCTGGAGGTGTTTAAGGCACAGGTGGATGAGGTCTTGAGGGACTTGGTTTAGTGTTTGATGGGAATGGTTGGACTAGAAGATCCAATGGGTCCCTTCCAACCTGGTTGTTCTATGATTCTATGACCAACCTCAGGAAGAACGACATTGTCCAAGGCAAGAGTGACAAACCTTGGGAGAAACGACTGTGCTCAGTTCTGGGCCCCTCACCACAAGAAGGATGTTGAGGCTTAAGACACTTTGGGTTCTTCTGGAGGCAGAGAATTGGCATAACTGTTGTTGTTCCCAGAACTGGTCCAGATTAATTAAAAATCAAGAAAGAAACCTTAAGAAATGAATCATAGAATCATAGAATGGAACAACCAGGTTGGAAGACACCCATCGGATCATCGAGTCCAACCATTCCTATCAAACACTAAACCATGTCCCTCAGGACCTCATCTACCTGTGCCTTAAACACCTCCAGGGAAGGTGAATCAACCACCTCCCTGGGCAGCCTGTTCCAATGCCCGATGACCCTTTCTGGGAAAAACTTCCTCCTAATCTCTAGCCTAAATCTCCCCTGGCGGAGCTTGATCAGGTTGTGCATTCCCATGTGGTGTAATGTTCTGAAAGTAATAATATTCTATGGTTTGTTTTAGGGCTGTAATTGCATAGAGAACTTGAGGGATGCAGTTGAAGACAGGCAGCAGTTGGAGAGTGGGAATAGAATCATAGAATCATAGAACAGTTTGTTTTGGAAAGGACCTTGAAGATCATGCAGTGCCAACACCCCCTGACCATGGGCAGGGACATCCCACTAGATCAGGCTGCCCAAGGCCTCATCCAACCTGGCCTTGAACACCTCTGCGTATGGGGAAGCCACGATGTCCCTGGGCAACCTGATCCAGGACCTCATCACTCTCATGGGGAAGAAATTCCTCCCTATCTCCAGTCTAAATCTGCCCCTCTCCTGTTTATCCCCATTGCCCCTCATCCTATCACCACAAGCCTCTGTGAACAGACCCTCCCCAGCTTTCTTGTAGCCCCTTTCATGTACTAGAAGGTCTCTATAAGGTCTCCTTGGCACCTTCTCCGGGCTGAACAAGCCCAACTCTCTCAGCCTGTCCTCACAGGGAAGGTGCTCCAGCCTTCGGATCATCTTTGTAGCCTCCTCTGGACCTGTTCCAATGGCTCCACCTCCTTCTTTCATTGAGGATTCCAGAACTGGACACAGGACTCCAGATGAGGTCTCACAAGAGAGGAATAGAGGGGCAGAATCACTTCCCTTGCCCTGCTGGCCACACTGCTTTGGATGCAGCCCAGGACACAGTTGGTTTCTGGGCTGTGAGCACACACTGTCAGCTCATGTCGAGCTTCTCATCAACTAGCAGCCTCAAGTCCTTCTCTGCAGGGTGGCTCTCAATCACATCATCCCCCATGCAGCACTGAAATCGGGTGTATATGGTATGGTGGGTATCGGGTATACGTAATATATGGTGGAGCAAACACCATCATTAGTTTCAATCTTGTTTTCATGAGCATCTAAGATGGAAGAAGAATCATCATCCGTACTTGCAGGGTCTGACTTTAAAATGCTGATCACTGATGCCTGTATGCAAACATCGCTGAAGTCTTCATGAAGTGCAGAAATTACAGTAATTGCTGGTTTATGTGGATTTTCCCTCACTTGGTAGTTCAGGTTTTCAGAACTTGCTTTGCAAAATCCTGCATATTAGAGCTCATCACTCCACCACATCTCCTTTGCCCTCTAACTATCCAACTCTGTCCTCATTTATTTCCCTTTCCCACCTCAAATGTCTCATCCTCCATAGACAGAAAAGCTGCACGGGCTTTTCTTCTTGGTCAAATCCTGAAAGTTCATCTCTTCTGCAGTACATCCTGGGCTGCATCAGAAGAATTGTGACCTGCAGGGCGAGGGAAGGGATTCTGCCTTACTACTCTGCTCTCATGAGACCTCAGCTGGAGTCTGGTGTTCAGCTCTCCAGTTCTGAGCCAAGGAAGGACATGGATCTGTTAGAGTGGGTCCAGAGGAGGCCAGGAATATGATCCGAGGGCTGGAGAACCTCCCATACGTGGACAGGCTGAGAGAGTTGGACTTGCTTAGCCTGGAGAAGGGAACGCTCTGGGGAGACCTTAGAGCACCTTCCAGTACTTGCTGTATCTTCCCTTTTTTGCACTCACCCATCTCCTCTGTATATTTAAGTGTGATGGTTCCACCGTGTATCAAAACTGAGTGACTTTATGAGGGCAGCTTTGATCTTCACTTGCGTGTTCTTTGTTTGGTCTTGTGGGGTTTGTCTGGATTTTGTACGTGCTTCATACTTAATCTTCTTCTGCTTTCTTATTAAAGTACCTAGGACATTTCTGGGTTCTACAAAGGTATTAACCTGGAGAAGAGGAGGCTGAGGGGAGACCTCATTGCTCTCTACAACTACCTGGAAGGAGGTTGTGGAGAAGAGGGAGCTGGGCTCTTCTCCCAAGCGACAAGGGACAGGACAAGGGGCAATGGCCTCAAGCTCTGCCAGAGGAGGTTCAGTCTGGACATTAGGAAAAATATTTCACAGAAAGGGTCATTGGGCACTGGCAGAGAAGGCCCAAGAAGGTGGTTGAGTCACCTTCCCTGGAGGTGTTTAAGGGACGGGTGGATGAGGCGCTGAGGTTTAGTGTTTGATAGGAATGGTTGGACTTGATGATCCAGTGGGTCTCTTCTCTGGTTATTCTATAATTCTATGATCTCCCTAATCCCCAAAACCGAAGGTAGATAAGGCACAGAATTTACAGTATCTCTGGGTAAGTCAGCAGCCAGATCTGAGTTCTCACCTGGTGAATCTCCCTCCCATCTGCACTACTACAACGTAGTCATCCGTCTGTATAATGAAGGAATAATTAAACCAAGATTTTTTTATTCTGAGACATCACACTGTTCATCTGAAGGCCTTTCTCTTAAGAAGAGATCAAGTCATTCTCAGGGAAATCAGAATTTCATTTTCTATTCACCTGACCATCTTCTGAAAAACTTCTTTGCGTGCAGGCCTTGGGTTATAGGTTAACATTAGCATTTAAATGGAGAATGGTATTAATAGCCCTCAGAGGGGCTTGTCTCCTCCTGATTGCCTTCTCAGAGATTTTTTTCTAAATGAGAAAGGCTCTTGGTTTGTTTTTTTTTTTTTTGTCTCGTGCACCAAGAATAGAGAGACCATCTTTTTTGAGACATATCCACACTCAAAATGTGTACTTGCAAAATACCTTGTTGGCAACTTCATGCTTTGGTTTAAAACTACCACTTAAAACTTCAAAACCATTGTGTTTGTTAATTAATAGAATCATAGAATGGTTTGGGTTGGAAGGGACCTCAAAGATCATCCAGTTCCAACCCTCTGCCATGGGCAGGGACACCTCCCACTGGAGCAGGTTGCTCAAAACCCCATCCAACCTGGCCTCGAACACCTCCAGGGATGGAGCATCCATGACTTCTCTGGGTAACCTGTGCCAGTGCCTCACCACTCTCTCAGGTAAAAAGTTTCTCCCTAAGATCTCATCTAAAATTCCCTTCTTTCAGCCTAAAACCGCTATGTCTCGTCATATCCCTGCACTCTGATAAAGAGCCCTTCCCACCTTACCCGTAGACCCCCTTTAAGTTCTCAAAGGCTTCTAGAAGGTCTCCCTGGAGCTTTCTCTTCTCCAGGCTGAACATCCCCATTTGTCTTCTTTAGTTTTGTTTGCCCATTGGGCATTTTTAGTTTGACCTGAGAACAATTTCCACCAATTATATTTATCCTTTCTTATCTGCTTTTGGTACAAAGATGTTCTTCAGATGAAGGCAGATCTTCCGGGGCCAATTCCAGCCTGCTAAAGGGAGCAGAAAGTGTACGGTTGTGTTTGGGCTTTTCATCAGGCGTTATTTCCTCCTGACATATGTGTTTGTCCTAAAAAAAAATGCTCAAAGAATTCAAGTTCAGAAACTTTGAACCAAATCCCACTGCCACTAGTCAGAGGAACAGATGATAGAACCGTAGAACCATAGAACAACCAGGTTGGAAGAGACCCATCGGATCATCGAGTCCAACCGTTCCTATCAAACACTAAACCATGTCCCTCAAGACCTCATCCACCTGTGCCTTAAACACCTCCAGGGAAGGTGAATCAACCACCTCCCTGGGCAGCCTATTCCAATGCCCAATGACCCTTTCCGTGAAAAACTTCCTCCTAATCTCCAGCCTAAATCTCCCCTGGAGGAGCTTGAGGCCATTCCCTCTTGTCCTGTCCCCTGTCACTTGGGAGAAGAGCCCAGCTCCCTCCTCTCTACAACCTCCCTTCAGGTAGTTGTAGAGAGTAATGAGGTCTCCTCTCAGCCTCCTCTTCTCCAGGATAAACACCCCCAGCTCTCTCAGACGCTCCTCACAGGGCCTGTTCTCCAGCCCCTTCACCAGCTTCGTGGCTCTTCTCTGGACTCGCTCCAGAGCCTCAATATCCTTCTTGTGCTGAGGGACCCAGAAATGAACACAATATTCAAGGAGCAACCTCACCAGTGCTGAGTACAGAGGGAGAATAACCTCCCTGGACCTGCTGGTCACACCATTTCTGATCCAAGCCAGGATGCCCTTGGCCTTCCTGGCCACCTGGGCACACTGCTGGCTCATGTTCAGTCATTGTCAACCAACACCCCGAGGTCCCTCTCCTCCTGGCAGTTTTCCAGCCAGGCAATGATGAGGCTGATTGACTTGGGATGTGAGGTAATGATGGGAAGGAGCATTGTAGGGAATGGGGTTTATTTGTTAAAAATAACAGTTTGGCATGTAAGCCATCAAAACCACCTCATCATCCCGCAGGAGCAGGGTAGCAAGGACTTTGGGAAGTGGTGGAATCCCCATCGCTGGAGGCATTCAAACCATGTGTAGACATGGCTCTTCAGGACATGGCTTAGTAGGCAAGGTGGTGTTGGGTTGACGGTTGGACTTGATCTTGGAGGTCTTTTCCAATCTTTCTGTGGTTCTACGACTTCAGATACCTTAGACGTTCCCTCACTCCTCCATATTATGGCCATTAATGTGGAAGCTGAGCATCAGTGGGGTCTTTGGCCAAGTGTTTACCCTCCTAAAGAGCCAAAGGCCTGAAGCCAGATTAATGTTTCCTTCCCCTTGTGAAACAGCAACTGTTGTTGCTACCACAGCAAAGAGGCAGAGATGCTCTGTAGGAGCCTGTACCACATTGATGGGTATAAAATCTATCATATCAGATCAATTCAACCAGCTCCATCTATACAGATAAATAAATCTGTGCTCATAAGCACCCAAACAAATCATTTCCCTAATGAAGTGAGTTACTCAGGTTCACTGTTATCATCAGCTGCCTTCCTGACTTCATACTCTGATGGGTGAAGACCATAGAATCACAGAATCATTAAGGTTAGAAAAGACCTCTGAGATAATCCAGTCCAACCATCACCCCAGCACCAACGTGCCTACTAAACCATATCCCAAAGTACCACGTCTACACATTTTTTAACCCCACCAAGGATGGAGACTCCACCACTTACCTGGGCAGCCCCTTCCAATGCTTCACCGCTCTTTCAATAAAGCAATTTTTCCTGATATCCAGTCCAAACCTCCCCTGGTGCAGCTTGGGGCCACTTCCTCTCATCTTTTCCCTTCTTACTCGGGAGAATTTGTGAGTTCAGCTTTGATCTTTGATCTTTACGCTAGAGATTAGGAGGAGGTTTTTAACGGAAAGGGTCATTGGGCATTGGAATAGGTTGCCCAGGGAGGTGGTTGATTCACCTTCCCTGGAGGTGTTTAAGAGATGGGTAGACGAGGTCCTGAGGGACATGGTTTAGTGTTTGATAGGAATGGTTGGACTCGATGATCCGATGGGTGTCTTCCAACCTGGTTGTTCTATGATTCTATGATTCTAGGATCTGTTCCCTTCTTACCCCAAACATCTCATCACTGAGACTGGGAGGATCTGACCACCCAGGCTGAGGATCTTGTGCAGGTTAAAGCTCATGTGGACACCGACTGAAGGCTTGGGAAGCTAAATTTGGTTTTTAGTTAGGGATGCCAATCTCTTTTTTTTTATTTACTAGCCTCTTTGTCAGGCGATTGAATCAGTTTCTAATAAATATCAATTCATCCTCTAGTGGGAGGTGTCCCTGCCCATGGCAAGGGGGGTGGAACTAGGTGGTCTTGAAGGTCCCTTCCAAACTAAACTATTCTATAATTATATGATTCTAAATTTCAGCTTTTTTAAAAAAGCTAAAAAAGCAGTTTTAACGGGATTTCACTGAATCAAGAGCTTCCTTACCTGTCTACCATTTATTTCTGCCATCCCTTACTAACTTGCTTTTCTCAACCTCTTCTGGATAATCAAAAGAGCATTTCTAATAGCAGGGGCAAATACACTTCTGAGAAGAAAATGAAGAGCCTAAATAAAAAATCACAGAACAAGAGGCTCATCCCACTCACTCTTTCATATTTCATTATTTGATAACATCAGAAGATGAGTCCATCAGAGCTGCTTGGGCAAAGGCAAACAAGAGTGTGTCTGATCAATATTTATTAATACTTTCAAAGACAAGGGAGGCAAAGTTGAGCAGACTTCGTAATGGAGTGAATAATTACTCATGCAAATAGGGTCTGGCCGAAGGCAAAGCCATGCCAAGGCGGCAGGTTTTTAATTGCACCCAATTAAAAATGCATACCTTTTGCTCACTCGTGCTGTCTCGCCTGCTCTCTCTTTTTTTTTTTTTATTTTGCAGGAAATTTTTAATTAAAAAATAATCTGATCCTGAGGAGTGACAGATGAATCCTGTATTTATTAGGAGCAGGATTCTTCAGTAATCCAAGAGTTGGGACAGGCTGAAAAGGCAGGCAGCAACCAGGACAGGGGGTATTGAATCAGAGCATGGTTTGGGTTGGAAGGGACCTTAAACAAGAGAACAAGTCTTACGAGGAGCGGCTGAGAGAGCTGGGGGTGTTTCGCTTGGAGAAAAGGAGGCTGAGGGGAGACCTCATTGCTCTCTACAACTACCTGAAAGGAGGTTGTGGAGAGGAGGGAGCTGGGCTCTTTTCCCAAGGGACAGGGTACAGGACAAGAGGGAATGGCCTCAAGCTCCACCAGGGGAGGTTCAGGATTGACATCAGGAAAAAATATTTCATGGAAAGGGTGATTGGTCCCTGTCAGAGGCTGCCCAGGGAGGGAGTTGAATCACCTTCCATGGAGGGGTTTAAGGCACAGAGAGATGAGGTGCTGAGGGACTTGGTTTAGTGTTTGATAGGAATGGTTGGACTCAGTGATCCAGTGGCTCTCTTCCAACCTGGTGATTCTATGATTCTGTGATTCTATTTCCCACTGGATCGGGTTACTACAAACCCCATCCAGCCAGGAGGAGAGACAGAGGAGATATAGATATGTGGAGCTCCAAAGCTGAGTAGCTTGACCATGCTAGCAGATGAGGCATGAGATGGTAGAATCATAGAGTCACAGAATCATAGAGTCATAGAATAGCTTGGATTGGAAAGGACCTTAAAGATCATCCAGTTCCAACCCTCATACCCTAGGCAGGGACACCTCCCACTGGACCAGGCTGCTCACGGTCCCATCCAACCTGGCCATGAATACCTCCAGCGATGGAGCACCCACAACTTACTTCCCTGGGCAACTTGTGCCAGGGCCTCACCACCCTCATAGTGAAGAAATTCTTCTTTATGTCTAGCCTAAATCTGCCCCTCTCCAGTTTATCCCCATTCCCCTTCATCCTAGCACGATAACCCCTTGTGAACAGCCCCTCCCCCGCTTTCTTGTGACCCCTTTCAGGTCCTGGAGATCACCCAGAGGTGTGGGTTTGCTCCAGCAGTTACAGTCATTGCTGCAGTGATTTGCAGTCCAGCAGCAGGCAGGATGCTCTCTGCACAGGCTCAGCTAAGCCAGACTTGAGAGCCTGCAAAGTAAGGAACAAGAGAAATTTAATATGCAGCTTTGCCATGTTTGCCCTGATTGCTATTTTAATGCATTCAGAGATGAGAGAAAGGGAGGGAGGTGATAACTTTTCCTCGAGTCTCTGCTCTTGGGTTTTAAATAATTTATTCCACCAAGACCTTAAGATTAGACTGCAGCCTGCCCTTGTCCTCCTGCAGCAGCGTGGAGGAGTCACACAGGGACCTCCTCTTCAGCTGCTCTGGCCCATTTCTGCCTTGCTTTGCTCTTCAGCCAAAGAAGTGTTGGAGATTTGGCTGAAACAAGTCCTCGCTGCCGGGATCTTTTCACTTCTCCATCCCTGAGCTTTTCCAATCCTAGTTTCTTTACAAGGCCATGTAAAATCTATATGAAGATAAAAAAATTTCTGCTAGAAAAGAGGGTACGTTCCATTCCTGCACCACTCTTTTTTTGGGTTTGATAGTCCAGAGAGTGGTGGTAAATGGCATAAAATCCAGCTGGAGGTCAGTCACAAGCGGGGTCCCCAGGGCTCAGTGCTGGGTCCAGCCCTGTTCTATGTCTTCATCAATGACCTGGATGAAGGCATTGAGTGCTCCCTTAGCAAGTTTGCAGATGACACTAAGCTGGGTGGAAGTGTGGATCTGCTGGAGGGTAGGGAGGCTCTGCAAAGGGATCTGAACAGGCTGGACTGCTGGGCAGAGACCAATGGCATGAGGTTTAACACGGCCAAGTGCTGGGTACTGCCTTGGGGCACAACAACCCTGAGCAGCTCCAGACTAGGAGAAGTCTGGCTGGAAAGCTGCCTGGAGGAGAAAGACCTGGGGGTGTTGGGTGAACATGAACCAGCAGTGTGCCCAGGTGGCCAAGAAGGCCAATGGCATCCTGGCTTTGGTAAGAAACTGTGTGACCAGCAGGTCCAGGGAGGTTCTTATTCCTCTGGACTCGGCACTGCTGAGACCGCTCCTGAAATCCTGGGGTCAGTTCTGGGCCCCTCACCACAAGAAGGATGTTGAGGCTCTGGAGTGAGTCCAGAGAAGAGCAACAAAGCTGAGGAAGGGGCTGGAGAACAGGTCTTATGAGGAACGGCTGAGAGAGCTGGGGGTGTTTAGCCTAGGGAAGAGGAGGTTGAGGGGAGACCTCATTGCTCTCTATAACTCCCTCAAAGGAGGTTGTAGAGAGGAGGGGACAGGGGATAGAACAAGAGGAAATGGCCTCAAACTCTGCCAGGAGAGGTTCAGGCTGAACATTAGGAAAAAAATTTTCACGCAAGTGGTCATTGGGCAGTGTCAGAGGCTGCCCAGGGAGGTGGTTGATTCACCTTCCCTGGAGGGGTTTAAGGGACGGGTGGATGAGGTGCTGACGGACATGGATTAGTGTATGATAGGAATGGTTGGACTTGATGATCTGATGGTTCTCTTCCAACCTGGTGATTCTATGATTCTGTATCCCTGTCCTGGAAGGATCTGCCTAGGATTGGGAAGGTCCTCCTGCATTAAGAAGCTTTGTAAAGCCTTATATTGTCACAGCTCCCTCTAGGCAGGATGTTTTTAATTCATGATATCTAGAGCACAGACCCCTGACACCAGATCTTATCCCGTGGTAGAAAGGGAAACTGAGGCACGGAGCACAGCTGTGTGAAAGGCCATGCCAGGAATACACCGACGTACTATGTAAGGAGCACAATAGTCCTGATTCTTCTCCTGTTACCATGACCTTTAGGTGGAAATTTCCAAAAGCCACGTGCTTTACTCTAGGTATCAGACCTTAATCAGTTTGTGCTATAAAAGAAAGAAGGGGAAGAAAATCATAGAATCACTAGGTTGTTAAAGACCTTTGAGATCATCACATCCAACTATACTTGTCCCCTACTAAACCAGATCCCTAGACATTTCATCTACCTGTCTTTTAAACACCTCTAGGGCTGGCGACTGCACCACCTCCCTGTGCAGCCTCTGCTAGAGCTTGATAACCCTTTCCATGAAGAAATTTTTCTTGATGTCCAATGTGAACCCAGTCCCAGCTCATTTTTGATGTGGTGGAAGATTGGCAGCTGTCAGAAGTGCCCCACTGCTTCCCTGGGCTGTGAGACATTTTCTCATTCAGAAAGTACTTGCTTAAATTCTCTTCCTTGGCAATCCATTCTTTCACTAATGTCATTTTATTTTAATTTAAAGCAGCCCACTCTACAGCCTCTATGTTAAGCCTTCTCTTCAGACAATCTTACCCTTATTAAAAGAGGCTCCTCAGCTCCGGGCTTAAGTTTTGTTTTGCATTATTTAATACTTCTCCTCTCTAACTGTGTGTCTCAGTAGCACTGGAGATCTCTGGAGTTTATAGCTTGAAGCTGTTCCCTTGCTCTGTATTAGAATCTCATTGTAAAAGGACTTCATTAGGGGACAAAAAATTCCACTTCTCCTTCTCCTTTTCCTTCCCCTTCCTTTCTTCTCCTTCTCCTTCCCCTTCTCCTTCCCCTTCTTCTTCTCCTTCTCCTTTTCCTTTTCCTTCCCCTTCTTCTCCTTCTCCTTCCCCTTCTCCTTCCCCTTCTTCTTCTCCTTCTCCTTCCCCTTCTTCTTCTCCTTCTCCTTCTTCTTCTCCTTCTCCTTCCCCTTCTTCTTCTCCTCCCCCTTCCCCTTCCCTTTCCCTTTCCCTTTCCCCTTCCCCTCCCCCTTCCCCTTCTCCTTCTCTGTCCCTTTCCCTCTCCTCTCCTCTCCTCTCCTCTCCTCTCCTCTCCTCTCCTCTCCTCTCCTCTCCTCTCCCCTCCTCTCCTCTCCTCTCGGTGCTGCTGAATAGAAGAGAGAATTGATTGTATTCTGCAGAAATAAAGGTCTGGAGCATCCCAGGGCAGAGTGGATTCTCCATCCCTGGAGATGTTCATAACGCATGTAGACATGGCACTTCAGGACATGGTGTAGTAGGTATGATGGTGTTGGGCTGACAGTTGGACTTCATGACCTTAAAGGTCTTTTCCAACCTTAATGATTCTATGATCAAGTGTCACTGTTCACCTAAGGGCTTTTTTGTTTGCTTGCTTTTCAGGCAGTATTATGAGATGCTCTACAACACGGCAGACGAGCTTCTAAACCTCGTGGTGGATCAAGGGGTGAAGTACACAGAGCTGGAATACATCTATGCCCTCAACTTACTGCACCGGAGCCAAACGGGTGTGGGAGACCAAACCACCCAGAACATGAGGTTGCAGCGGCTGAAAGAGATCATTTGTGAGCAGGCTGCCATCAAACAGGCCACCAAGGACAAGAAAATCACCACCGTGTAATCGGTTCTGTCGCTCATTTTAACTGAGCGGTGGGGCCTGTCAGGTCGTGGGTCAAGCCTCTGCATTTCTCTTATATTTGAAATCCAATCTGGGTGGTTTTATGTTAGTGAGAAGGGAAATGAGATTTGATTTGGGGTTGTTTGGGGGTGGGGGGTTGATATATAGTCACGTAGTTCTTCCTTAACGTATTCTCCCAAGAGTGGTTCCACAGCAGGAACAAGAATCCTGGTGGAGATTAGAGTTATTTGGCTTTGCTCTGTTGCTGCTGCTTTGCCTCGAGACGTCAGGCAAAGCTGCTTTCTGGTGGGGCAGGAAAAGATTTAACACTGGGCTAGGTCAGAGTCTCCAGTGGAAGTTCAGACCACACTGGAGAGCACCAGGACCTGTTGGTCAGGCTTGAGATCAAGATGGGTTTGAGCTTGTTGCAGCTCTGCTGCTCCTGCTCCCTATGACAATTGTAGATGCATCAAGTTTTCCGCTGCTTCCACTGCAGAGATCCAGTTGCTTGTTCCTTTGGGTAGCAATAAGGCAATTCTCATAGCAGGAGGTGACACGGGACCATTTGTTTTCCCTTCTCCTTTTTTCATTATCACAGAGCCATATGGCATCGGGTTCTACAACACATACTGCACTGGATGATGGTAGATGTAGGAGAAAATTGCCAATATAAGTAATAGCAAAACGTAATTCTCTCTTTCTGAATATATCTTCTGAGTCTCCTCAGCTCAAAAGGTATTTTATTCTCATTATTCGATGCACTGGAAGGACACGCAGGCTTACGCAGCTCAGCACTGATGATCAGCAAGGGCAGGAGGAGCTCTGCAGTCTGCCCCATGTTCTTTTCACCATGTTTGCTTTTCCTTGACCACATAAAGCCACCTGGTAAAAAATTCACTGAGGCTGATGAGTTTATACCATCCCTCCAGACTTGTGTTGGTCAAGTAGATTGCCAGCCTAGCTGAGTTTCACATCCTGAGATAGGTTTTTTCTCGGAGCTGTGTAAGTGCTTGTATGTCTGTCTGGAAACCTCAGAATTAAAGGATGCTTAAAGGTTCCTCAAAGGCTTTTGTGCTTGGTATGTTTCTTTTACGAACTGTTTCTTCTGTGGTATTTAAAAGATTCTCTTCCAGGACTGAATTCCTGTGATGTCCTCCAAGGTCACATCAGTGTGGAAGTGGTCTTCTGAGTCATTTTTGCCAGCAGGTCCAGGGAGGTGATTCTGCCCCTGGATTCGGCTCTGGTGAGGCTGCACCTTGAATCCTGGGGTCAGTTCTGGGCCCCTCACCACAAGAAGGACGTTGAGGCTCTGGAGTGAGTCCAGAGAAGAGCAACAAAGCTGGGGAAGGTGCTGGAGAACAAATCTGAGGGCCCTGGGGGTGTTTATCCTGGAGAAGAGTAGGCTGATTGGAGACCTCATTGCTCTCTCCAACTCCCTGAAGGGAGGTGGTAGAGAGGTGGGTACCTGCCTCTTCTTACAAGTGGCAGGGGACAAGACACAGGGGAATGGCCTTAGGCTGCACTAGGGGAGGTTCAGACTGGATGTCAGGAAAAACTTTTTCACTGAAAGAGTCATCAAGCACTGGCAGAGGCTTCCCAGCGAGGTGGTTGAGTCACCTTCCCTGGAGGTATTTAAAAGACATGTAGATAAGGTGCTGTAGGACATGGTTTAGTGTTTGATAGGAATGATTGGACTTGATGATCCAGTGGGTCTCTTCCAACCTAATGATTCTATGATTCAGCTTGATTTCCAGCTCCCACAGGCCAGCTGGGCAAGTTGAGTCTCAACCTCCATGTTAAAAGCAGCACCTCGTAGTTCTGGTTGTTAGGAATCTTCTTCTGGTTTCTATTCTCATTTTACTCATGAACCCAGTTTTTCTTGCATTGATATTCACCATTAACTACTAGAGTTCCTTCCTTTCCCTGATGAATTAGCATGAGTGGGGGTGAGGAACATCATCATGGTAACACGTGTGATGGTGCGAGGGTCTTCCTGGAGTAACTCATGAGATCTGTATTCACCTGCTCAACCACCGAGATGTGCTGCAGTGATAGAGGAAATCAGGCTATTCCATATCCAGACTTTGGAGGAAGGCAAAGTCACTGCTTGCTCCATGTAAGAGAGATTTCAGACCCTTTGAGGTACAGGATCATAGAATCACCAGGTTGGAAAAGACCCATCGTATCATCAAGTCCAGCCATAGAAACATAGAAGTGATTTGTGAGAAGTTTGGAATTCAGACTGGGCTCCTGTGGCCTAAGATCAGACAATGTTTTTATTCATCTTTACTTGCTAAATAATCTGAGTCTCTGTCTTCGTCTTCACGTCGCTGATCTCAATCCTTGCAGTCCACATTTCCCACCCACCAAGCAGCTGTGCTGACGGATGACAGGACAGATTGCGTGAAACCAAAAAACGTTCCAAGCTTGGGAGTATGTTTGCCTCAAAAGCAAAATATTTAAACGACTCCGCACCTCACATTATCCATCACACCACCACAGGATGCCCATACCAAACCCTCACCAATGCCTGAGGAAGGGGAAGACACTTGCTGGATTGCATGGTACAAGAACACCATGGATTGACTATGGGGAGAAAAGGTAGGGACTCACCTAGAGCCTGGTGTAGAGAATCATAGAATCATAGAATCACCAGGTTGGAAGAGACGCACTGGATCATCGAGTCCAACCATACCTACCAATCTCTAAACCATGCCCCTTGGGACCTCATCTACCTGCATCTTAAACACCTCCAGGGAAGGTGAATCAACCACCTCCCCGGGCAGACTGTTCCAGTGCCCAATGACCCTTTCTGTGAAGAATTTTTTCCTTATGTCAAGCCTGCACCTCCCCTGACAGAGCTTGAGGTCATTCCCTCTTGTCCTGTCCCCTGTCACTTGGGAGAAGAGCCCAGCAACCTCCTCTCCACAACCTCCCTTCAGGTAGTTGCAGAGAGCAAGAAGGTCTCCCCTCAGCCTCCTCTTCTTCAGGCTGAACACCCCCAGCTCTCTCAGCCGATCCTCATAAGGCCTGTTCTCCAGCCCCTTCACCAGCTTTGTTGCTCTTCTCTGGACTCACTCCAGAGCCTCAGCATCCTTCTTGTGAGAGTCCCAGAACTGAGGAAAGGAAAGGTTTTGCAGTGGAGGTAATTGCAGGATATAATTACCTTACAGCTCTCTCCTCAAGTGTTCAGACTCTCAAAACCTTCACAAAAGAAGGTTTTTGGTTTTTGAAGTGTTCTCACCAAGGGCACAGAGGGAGTGAGGGTGACCAGAGGGCACAGAGAAAGGCACAAGAACACTCGGCGCAAGCTGCCTTGCAGTGAAGCTGCTGATTTTGAAGCGTGGCATCTTCAGCTCATAGAATCACAGAATCACAGAACAACCAGGTTGGAAGGGACCCATCGGATCATCTAGTCCAACCATTCCTATCAAACACTAAACCAAGTCCCTCAATACCTCATCCACCCGTGCCTTAAACCCCTCCAAGGAAGGTGACTCAACCACCTCCCCGGGCAGCCTATTCCAATGCCCAATGACCCTCTGTGTGAAAAACCTCCTCCTAATCTCCAGCCTAAATCTCCCCTGGCGGAGCTTGAGACCATTCCCTCTCGTCCTGTCCCCTGTCACTTGGGAGAAGAGCCCAGCTCCCTCCTCTCCACAACCACCTTTCAGGTAGTTGTAGAGAACAATGAGGTCTCCTCTCAGCCTCCTCTTCTCCAGGCTAAACACCCCCAGCTCTCTCAGACGCTTCTCATAGGTTCTGTTCTCCAGCCCCTTCACCAGCCTCGTTGCTCTTCTCCGGACTTGCTCCAGAGCCTCAACATCCTTCTTGTGCTGAGGGGCCCACAACTGAACACAGTATTCAAGGAGCGGCCTCACCAGTGCTGAATACAGAGGGAGAATCACCTCCCTGGACCTGCTGGTCACACCGTTTCTGATCCAAGCCAGGATGCCATTGGCCTTCTTGGCCACCTGGGCACACTGCTGGCTCATGGTCAGTCGGCTGTCGACCAACACCCCCAGGTCCCTCTCCTCCTGGCAGTTTTCCAGCCAGACTTCTCCCAGTCTGTAGCTCTGCATAGGGTTGTTGTGCCCCAAGTGCAGGACCCGGCATTTGGCTGTGTTAAACCTCATGCCGTTGGACATTGCCCAGCAGTCCAGCCTGTCCAGGTCCCCCTGCAAAGCCTCCCTTCCCTCCAGCAGATCCACACTCCCACACAGCTTTGTGTCATCTGCAAACTTGCTAAGGGTACCCTCAATGCCCTCATCCAGGTCATTGATGAAGACATTGAACAGGACTGGACCTAGCACTGAGCCCTGGGGGACACCACTTGTCACTGGCCTCCAGCTGGACTTAACACCATTTACCACCACTCTCTGGGCCCGGCCATCCAGCCAGTTTTCTACCCAGGAGAGTGTGCGTCTGTCCAGGCCAGAGGCTGACAGTTTCCGTAGCAGAATGCTGTGAGAAACTGTGTCAAAGGCTTTACTGAAGTCCAGAAAGACCACATCCACAGCCTTTCCTTCATCCAGCAGCCGAGTCACTTTGTCATAGAAGGCGATCAGGTTGGTTTGGCAGGACCTGCCTCTGGTAAACCCATGTTGACTGGGCCTGATCACCCGGTTCTTTTGTAAGTGCTTCATGATATCACTCAAGGTCACCTGTTCCATGACTTTCCCTGGCACTGAGGTCAGACTGACTGGCCTGTAGTTCCCCGGATCCTCCCTGCTACCTTTCTTGTAAATGGGAACTACATCAGCCAGTCTCCAGTCCAGAGGTACCTCCCCAGTCTTCCAGGGCTGCTGGAAGATGATGGAAAGGGGTTTGGCCAATACATCCGCCAGCTCCCTCAAAACCCTAGGATGTATCCCATCTGGCCCCATAGACTTGTGGGTGTCCAGTTGGCCAAGCAGGGCTCTGACCACCTCCTCTTGGACTATGGGAGCCACGTATTGCTCCTCTGTTTCCTGGGTATCTACACAGGGAACAGCTTTCTTTACAATTAAAGACTGAGGCAAAGAAGGTATTAAGTACCTCAGCCTTCTCCTCGTCCCCTGTCACTGCTGTTCCCTCTGAGTCCAAAAGGGACTGTATGGTCTCCCTTGTCTCCCAATGGTTTGGGTTGGAAGGGACCTTAAAGCCCACCCAGTTCCAACCCCTCTGCCATGGGCAGGGACACCTCCCACTGGATCAGGTTGCTCAAAGCCTCATCCAACCTGGCCTTGAACACCTCCAGGGATGGGGCAGCCATGACTTCTCTGGGTAACCTGCTCCAGCGCCTCACCACCCTCACAGGAATACATTTCTTCCTAAGATCTAATTTAAATCTTCTCTCTTTCAGCTTAAAACCATTTCTTCTTGTCCTATCCCTGCACTCCCTGAACAAGAGCCTGACTCTAGCTTTCCTGTAGCCCCTTTCAGTACTGGAAGCTGTTATAAGGTCCCCACAGAGCCTTCTCTAATAAACAATCCTAGAAGTCTCCAGAGAGCTCAAGTTTAGGCAGTGCACCTGAGGTTTTGTGTGCATGGATTGGGTTTAGATCACCCACTCTAGCTGCTGCTTTCCAAGAGAGAGCCCTAAATAATCAACAGACCCGTCCTCTCTGCCTCATTAAACCACGGAATCATGGAATCATAGAATCACCAGGTTGGAAGAGACCCACCGGATCATCGAGTCAAACCATTCCTATCAAACACTAAAGCATGTCCCTCAGGACCTCATCTACCCACACCTTAAACACCTCCAGGGAAGGTGAATCAACCACCTCCCTGGGCAGCCTCTGCCAGTGCCCAGTGACCCTCTGTGTGAAAAACTTCCTCCTAATCTCTAGCCTAAATATCCGATGGTGGAGCTTGAGGCCATTCCCTCTTGTCTTGTCCCCTGTCACTTGGGAGAAGAGTCCAGCTCCCTCCTCTCCACAACCTCCTTTCGGGTAGCTGTAGAGACCAGTGAGGTCTCCTCCAGGATAAACACCCCCAGCTTTCTCAGCCATTCCTCATAACGCATGTTCTCCAGCCCCCTCACCAGCCTCGTTGCTCTTCTCTGGACTCACTCCAGAGCCTCAACATCCTTCTTGTGCTGAGGGGCCCACAACTGAATACAGTATTCAAGGAGTAGCCTCACCAGTGCGGAGTCCAGAGGGAGAATAACCTCCCTGGCCCTGCTGATCACACCATTTCTGATCCAAGCCAGGATGCCATTGGCCTTCTTGGCCACCTGGGCACACTGCTGGCTCATGTTCAGTCGGCTGTTGACCAACACCCCCAGTTCCCTCTCCTCCTGGCAGCTTTCTAGACAGACTTCTCCTAGTCTGTAGCTCAGCATAGGGTTGTTGTGCCCCAAGTGCAGGACCCGGCATTTAGCCGTGTTAAACCTCATCCCATTAGACTCAGCCCATGGATCCAGCCTGTTCAGATCCCTTTGCAGAGCCTCCCTACCCTCCAGCAGATCCACACTTCCACCCAGCTTAGTGTCGTCTGCAAACTTGCTAAAAGTACACTCAATACCTTCATCCAGGTCATTGATGAAGACTTTGATCAGGGCTGGACCCAGCACTGAGCCCTGGGGAACCCCACTTGTAACTGCCATAAACCATCTCCCAGCAAGTCTCCCACTGCCTGTGTGTCTCCAGATAGCGCTAAATGGTATAGCAGAAACACACTTGTTGGACAATACATGCAATGAGGGAGCTATTTTGACACCAAGAATTCTATGATTCTATGATTCAAGTGCACCTGGAAGAAGAGAGTCCCTGTGCAAGGGGTCTGGCTTGTGTGTTGGTGTTTGTTGCAAATCCTCTCTCAGCAATACGGGATCGAGTGGGTAGGGGAGAACTTTTGGGAACATCTAAGCTGTTATTGTGGGCAGAGTCAAGCTGTTACATTTCATAGCAAATAATACTAAGACAACTCACTGGGTTATCCACTCACAATGTCCACACACACTCATAAGCACCATCTGGAGCCGCAGTTGGGAGGCCAACCTCAAGGAAGAAGAGGGTGGTACTGACACACATGTGCCTTCTAAGTAGGAGTTTGGAAGGTCCCTCAACAACATGTTGTCGCACTAGGCATCGTTGTAACCCTCTACTCTTCATCTCCTAAGAGCTCCCACCACCTTCTCAGCTATGGCCCACGTCACAGAGATCCTTGGTGATGCTTGTGTGTGCTCAGGGTCTTGTGCAGTCTTGGCAGGTCATGGTTGTCCTGAATTTATCAGCTCTTACAGATCCAACGGAAGCACAAGTCTCCTGAGTGGATCATAAAATGGCTTGGATTGGAAGGGATGTTTACAGATCTTCTTGTCCAACCCTCCTACAGAAGCAGAGACATCTTTAACTCAATCAGGTAGCTTAGAGCTCCATCCAACCACACTTTGATTATTTCCAGGAATGGGGTCTCCACTGCCTCCCTGGGCAACACGTGCCAGAGTTTCACCACCTTCAGTGCAAAATATTTCTTCCTTATATCCAGTCTAAACCTCTCCTCCCTTAGTTTAAAACCAGGATCAGCCCTTGGGATACTTTCCAACACTAGCCTGCCAGTATATAATTTTCCTTTCTCCATTTTGTTGTTCTCCAGTAACAAATTCTCCATCCCAGACTCTGGAATGAGGCTTTGAGCAACCTGGTCCAGTGGGAAGTGTCCCTGCCCATGGCAGAGGGGTTGGAACTAGATGATCTTTAAGGTCCTTTCCAACCCAAACTATTCTGTGTTTTTGTGATTCAAACCATTCTACCCTAAAACTCAATCTTTAGTCTGATGCCTTCTTACAAAACCACAGACGACTTCTCCGGTTCAGTTTCTGCACCAGCTCTTGCCTATAGCGGGTTTGCTGTCCTGACATGACCCTATGGGACATAACAGTTCATGAACAAGGCATAGAGATTTTGGGTTGTAATGCTACATGAAATACTGTTGGCTCTGACAGCTCTCAGAGAGTAATCGTTAGATGGATGTGGCTCTTTGGTTCTTAAAGAGACAAGGAAATATTCCTTCAGCCCACAAAACGAAATGTTTTCATGGGGGCTGTAAAAGTTCATGAGGGTTGCACAATTTCCTCTTTACAGCCTCGGAATCTTTACTGGGTTTTAATTATCACACTATTTTGAAGTTTATGCCAGACACAAGAGGAGAAGTGGAAGGTAAAGCAAATTGCTCTGGTTCTTTTCACAGTTATATCTCTGTCACCATCTTGTCCTCTCCTAAGTGCCTCCTCCCTCTTGACCTCCTCTTGATTAAGAATCATAGAATAGAATCATAGAATCACCAGGATCGAAGAGACCCACCGGATCATCGAGTCCAACCATTCTATCAAAGGATGATATAAACCTTCCTGTCTGACAGATAAACATATAAATAGTTTGGGTTGGAAGGGAAGGAACTTAAAGATCATCGAGTTCCACCCCACCTGCCATGGGCAGGGACACCTCCCACTAGATCAGGCTGCCCAAGACCCATCCAACCTGACCTTGAACATCTCCAGGGATGGGGCAGCCACAACTTCCCTGGGCAACTGGTTCCAGGGCCTCATCACTCTCATGGTGAAGAGATTCTTCCTTATATCAAGTCTAAATCTGCCCCTCTCCAGTTTATACCTATTCCTTCTCATCCTTTCACTCCAAGCTTTTGTGAACAGTCCCTCTCCAGCTTTCTTGTAGCCCAGTCAGGTACTGGAAGTTTGCTATAAGTTCTCCTCAGAACCTTCTCTTATCCAGGTTGAACAACCCCAACTCTCTCAGCCTTTCCCTTTATGGGAGGTGCTCCAGCTTTTGAATCATCTTCGTGGCCTCCTCTGGACCCGTTCCAACAGCTCCATCTCCTTCTGTTGAGGATTCCAGAACTTGTTGAGGATTCCAGAACTACGTTTGTGCACACGGACGCATAAATAGGAAGACAGGCAGATCAATAGAGGGACAGATAAACAGATAAAACCCCCCAGGGATATCATGATATGCATCACCCCAACCTCATCCTCTGCCATATCTGTGATGAGTGCAGCCGTTCAGAGACAGCACCGGCTGGAAAGGTTTGCTGAGGATTCGTTCCCCTGAGAGTCTCTTTTTTGCCTTTTATCGACTGTGTTTTTATTTTATTAGCATGAGTCATAATTGCAAATTTCTTTCTGAATGTGGTAGATGGCAATGACGGGGAGGGCAATCAGACAGGGAGCCGAGGAGAACTGCCAAGAGGAAATTAGCATTGCTGTAATGTTGATTCTGTTGCTCTTAGACACGTGGGGAGGTTATTTGGGGGGTGACAGGGAGTCATTTTTCCAAAGCTGAGACATGGAGAAATCTCGCAAATATCTACACAGTGATTCGTGGTCCCAGGGATTAATTTACTTGGTGGATACTATGATGAGAGGCTGAACATTTAGGCTGAACATTAGGAAAAAAATTTTCACAGAAAGGGTCATTGGTCCCTGGCAGAGACTGCCCAGGGAGGGGGTAGATTCACCTTCCCTGGAGGGGTTTGAGGGACAGGTGGACGAGGTGCTGAGGGACATGGGTTAGTGATTGATGGGAGTGGTTGGACTTGATGATCCAGTGGGTCTTTTCCAACCTGGTGATTATATGATGCACAAGCCCATCCATCACTGCAGACCTTGGCCACAAATTTGAGTGTGCTCCAATTTCAGGGATTTATTCCCCAAGGATTCGTCCTAGCGTGCTTTAAATGCCCAGTGACCCACGTCAGCTCTATCACAGTAACAGCCAGAACCTCGGGCGAGGTTGGATGTCCACCACTGTGTACGTGCGTAGCAGGGAATGTTCTACCCTGAGGACTTTGTAGTCCAAACAGACGTGATGGATGAGAAACTTGAAAGGAAACTGAGAGGCAGGGAAGTTAAATGTTGCTCTCCAGGCCACAGTCCCTGGTGTACAAGCCCTGCTCTCTCATTACTGGGCAAAGCCGTCTTGTCGATTCAAGCTGGAGCTGCCTGTGCCCTGCAATTCATGTTTCAGCTTTTTGCATCTAATAGGGAGCGTGCTCAGAAATGAGACATTTTATTTTAGTTTCTCTTCCTTCCTTTGCTGATTGGATTTAACAACTGAGCCAGGAAAAAAAAAAAAAAAAAAAAAAACTGAGGTAGCCGAGGCCAGCATATAATCATTAAATTTGCTTTTGGATGACCTGTGTGAAATTCATCAGGAGCAATTTATTGAGAAGTTCATTGCACCGGTGTTCATTATTTACTCTGTTAGGCTTAGGCACAGTGGCAATCAGTGAAGAAAATTGGACTGTTAGGGCATTGGACTTCAGTGTTTGTAATTTCCTTTACTGAGTTGCAGTATGAAATGTATTTGGCACAGACAAATCACTATCTCCGCTGCTAGAGCTCAGTGTGCTCATCAGGAGGCATCCAGCCATCAGCGTGGCTCTGGAGAGCTGAAAGGACATGTGGGGAAAAGAGAAAGAGGGAGCAACCTGGATCCCAACCCTGATGCTGAGCACTTCTGAAGGTCTGCAGTGACTTAAATGAATATCATGGTTATTTTTCATAGAATCATAGAGTCACCAGGTTGGAAGAAACCCACTGGATCATCGAGTCCAACCATTCCTATCTGCCACTAAATCATGTCCTACAGCACCTTGTCTACACGTCTTTTAAATACCTCCAGGGAAGGTGACTCAACCACCTTGCTGGGAAGCCTCTGCCAGTGCTTGATGACTCTTTTGGTGAAAAAGTGTTTCCTGACATTCAGTCTGAACCTCCCCTGGTGCAGCCTAAGGCCATTCCCCTGTGTCTTGTCCCCTGCCACTTGTAAGAAGAGGCAAGTACACAAACACTAACCCATGTCCCTCAGCACCTCATCCAGACATTCCTTAAACACCTCCAGGGAAGGTGACTTAACCCTGGGCAGTCTGTTCCAGTGCAAAATTTTTCCTAATGTCCAGCCTAAACCTTCACTGATGGAGCTTGAGGCCATTCCCTCTCATCCTGTCCCCTGTCACTTGCAAGAATTGCCCAGCTCCCTCCTCTCTACAACCTCCTTTCAGGGAGTTGGAGAGAGCAATGAGGTCTCCTCAGCCTCCTCTTCTCCAGCCTAAACACCCCCAGCTCTCTCAGCTGTTCCTCATAAGGCCTGTTCTCCAGCCCCTTCCCCAGATTTGTTCCTCTTCTCTGCACTTGCTCCAGAGCCTCAACGTCCTTCTTGTGCTGAGGGGCCCACAACTGAACCCAGGATTCAAGGAACGGTTTCACCAGATGCCATTGGCCTTCTTGGCCACCTGGGTCACTGCTGGCTCCTGTTCACCCAACACCCTCAGGTCTTTCTCCTCCAGGCAGTTTTCCAACCAGACTTCTCCTAGTCTGGAGCTGCAACAGGGTTGTTGTGCCCCAAGTGCAGGACCCAGCACTTGGCCTTGTTAAACCTCATGCCACTGGCCTCAGCCCAGCAGTCCAGCCTGTTCCGATCCCAGACCTCATTTCTCTCAAAGTTTCAACAGTGCTTCTCCAGCAGGACTGGCTGTTGCAGTCTTTGTCCCTCCACGCTAAGGAACAGTCTTCAAGGCATCATCAGTCACCCACGGTGCCTTGTTTGCCCCCAGGCTGGTGGCACAAACCACTACCACCAGCAAGAGACCAGAAAAGAGTGGAGTTTCTGGACTATGAGGAGTTGGGGGCAAACAGGCTGTCAGACTTAAGTAAGGGAGATCTCATCTCCAGCTTTGGGACAGAGGTTAGGATCGGCTACCACCTTCCCTCCATGGGAAATCCCCAGAAGGCTCAGGGAGGTTATGAGAGAGGCCTGGACTACCCCAAGCCCCTGTGACCCCAGAAACAAGAATTTTAAGACCATGGTGAGGACAGTCTGAGAAAGTTGGGGTTGTTCAGCCTGGAGAAGAGAAGGCTCTGAGGAGAGTAGTGTTCCAGTACTGAAAGGGGCTCCAGGAAAGCTGGGGAGGGGCTCTTGATCAGGGAGTGTAAGGATAGAGTGAAGGGAAATGGTTTTAAACTGGAAGAGGAGAGATCGAAATGAGATATTAGGAAGAAATGACTTTCTGTGAGGTTGGTGAGGCCCTGGCACAGGTTGCCCAGCGAAGTTGTGGTTGCCCCATCCCTGGAGATGTTCAAGACCAGGATGGATGAGGCTTTGAGCAACCTGGTCCAGTGGGAGATGTCCCTGCCCATGGCAGGGGGGTTGGAACTGGATGATCTTTAAGATCTCTTCCAACCCAAACCATTTTATGATTTTATGATTATTTTGCTCATGCAAGGTGCTGGCAGCTGTCCCCACATGGTGCCTTCTCCAGATTCAAGGCAGCCAGCTCTGATGTGACCCACATAGACACACATACATGCATCTCCCCAGCAGAAAAGCTCAGGGAGTTGCAGCAAGACACACAAAAGGATCAAGCGGTAATGAGTAAACCCAAGCCACTGGCTGCAGGGAATTGATTTAGGAAGGTTGGCTGTGCTCCCAGCAGGCTGAACACCAATAACACAGGCACAGGAATAAGCTGAAGGGAAGGCATCAAATAGACTCACACTTCTGACCAATCACCGTGAAAACTGGAACCTGCAAAGATGACTTCAGCATGGTTTGAACAGTGTGAAAGTTGCCCATTTTACACTTTGCATCTCTTCCTGCTCAGGAGCATCAGGGCAGCAGTTCAGGTCTCCCCTTCCTCCTTATGTCCAGCTGAGTGCCTTTATTGCTCAGTGAATTGCTTCTTTCTTGGTGAATCACTGAGTGAATTTGCATGAGACTCCTGCAAGTGCAAAGAGTCATCAGGCTGCAAGGGCTGCCTATAAATCTGCTTTGCATGTGGCATGTATTTGGGAGCTGATTGTTTTTATAATTGAATACTAAATCAATGTATTTAAGGCCAGCATTTGCTGTTAACACTTCGGAGCATGAAATGCTCCCTCTGTCAATAGTAGGGAGGTTTTATTAGGAAAATAACTGCTGATTTAAAGCTTCAGTTCTGGGTTTGGGCTTTTTTTTGAACGCTCACTTCAGTGTTTGCTCTTCCAGAGCCAGGAGAATTTGGGGAACACTTCACACCACAGCAAAGCACTGTTGTAAATGTGACATCAAGATTGAATGTCTGGGGAAACATCTCTCACCCTCTGTGCCACAGCAGCCCTTTCGGCAATGAGGGAACAGCAGATTAATGAGTTTTCCTTCATTAGCACAGTTGAAGCCACTTCTCACCTGCCTAAACTACTCCAACCCTTTTAATCTTTCAGTTTGAGAAGATGAGCACAGTGAGGGGTCTTTGAGAAACATTTTGGGGACTGAATCTACTTCAGACCACTGATCTTCACTGGGCCAGCTTGGCTGTGATGTGGGTCACCCCTTCTCTTACCCTCCTGGCTACCAGCCAGTTATTCTCCTTCCACCGATCAAACATTTGCCTCAAAGATTTCTCTCTCCTTGGTGCATCCAGAAATGCCCCTTCTGGCATGAAGAGCAGGAATGTGTCAGATGAGGCTATTAATATCTGAGCCCACATACTGAGCTGTTGCTCATTAATCACTGGGAAGAGAAGCCCAGGCTTTTAGGGGAACAGTAAAAGTCCCTCATCTGCATGATTAGCTCTTTCCCAGCTGATTACAGAAGAAGGACACTCTTTGAACAGATCCTGTGTTATTAATGATTCCTTAAACGTGAGCAGATTACCCCAAAAGCTCTGGGCAACCAGAGGGAACCCCTTGTGCCATCCTCCCCACTCCTTTTACTGGACCAAGAGATTCATAGAATCACCAGTTTGGAAGAGACCCACCGGATCATCGAGTCCAACCATTCCCATCAATCACTAACCCATGTCCCTCAGTGCCTCGTCCACCCGTCCCTTAAACCCTTCCAGGGAAGGTGACTCAACCACCTCCCTGTGAAGCCTCTTCCAGTGCCTAATGACCCTTTCTGTGAAATATTTCTTCCTAATGTCCAGCCTAAACCTTCCCTGTTGGAGCTTGAGGCCATTCCCTCTCGTCCTGTCCCCTGTCCCTTGGGAAAAGAGCCCAGCTCCCTCCTCTCCACAATTATTGAATGCAGTCCATGTCATTGAATGCAGAGAGGTTGGATGGGAGGACACAGAGACATCCATGGACACAGAGCCACATGCAGGATTAGGTGACAATCATAGAATCATAGAATCACCAGGTTGGAAGAGACCCACCAGATCATCGAGTCCAACCATTCCTATCAAACACTAAACCATGTCCCTCAGCACCTTGTCCACTCATCCCTTAAACACCTCCAGGGAAGGTGAATCAACCACCTCCCTGGGCAGCCTGTTCCAATGCCCAATGACCCTTTCTGTGAAAAACCTCCTCCTAATCTCTAGCCTAAATCTCCCCTGGTGGAGCTTGAGGCCATTCATTCTTGTCCTGTACCTTGTCACCTGGGAGAAGAGCCCAGCTCCCTCCTCATGGTCTAGAACCTACTTGTCCAGCAGTGGTGAAATTCGCCTTCACAGCACACATGCTCCGGTTGGATCTAACACCTGCAGAAGCATTAATAAAGAGTAGCTTGGGGGTAGTGTTTGATGATTATTTCCGTAAACATAATTACTGCTAACCCACCTTCCCCCTCCAGCCTGCTTGCCTGACAACTTCAAAGGCAAAATCAAACCCCACAGCTTTGTGCAGAGCCCCTCAGATGTGACTCCTCTCCACAGAGGCAACAGGCAGCTGCCCCTGAACAGCCTCTCTGGATTATGTTTGATAGGAATGGTTGGACTTGATGATCTGACGAGTCTCTTCCAACCTGGTTGTTCTATGATTCTATGATTATCCTGGCCAAACGTGCTTCCCAGGAGCATCCAGATGAGCACAATAACGAAACAAAGTTGGGGATCAGGATAACTTTTGGGGTAAGTGGTGGCAGCTGTTTGGGGCACAGAGGGAAGAAGACAAAGCAGAGGGAAGTGCCTAAATCATTGACAAGGCATAAAACCTAACACAGCTTCCAGAAGAAGGTGGACCGACAGCTGGTGGCTCTTTGGGGTGCAGCTTGCTCTATGTGATTTATGGAGGGGAAAAGTCGATTCACATCCTTTCTGCTAAGGAAGGAGAACATGTCCCAGATAATCCCCTAGCTGGATGTGATGTGCTGGACCAGGGATGTGGCACTGGAAGGAGGAGGTCCAGGCTGAAATTTCCAACCAAGCCAACTATTTTCTGCATCCGCCAATATTACTGTTACTGCCCAGGCATTTTGTTCTCCCACTCCACTCCCTCTTTTCTAATGGCCCCATTAAGGAACAATCTGCCTCCAGCCCAATGTACATACGGCTAATTTCACTCCAGTTGCCATCTTTCGTGGAGAGGGACCATTTCATCACGGAACGCGTGAGCAGGCAGCCGATTCCTGCACTGGCAAGCCAAACAGATGGGGTGGGGGGAGACAGGGAGGGAGGAAAAGTGCCTTTCTGCCATTTTAATAATCCTTTCTCCTGTCTGAATCATCACAAATCCCAGTGGAAGGGCAAGCATTTTCCAGATGGTGGGAAATAAAACTCTGGGACACTTCCATGCAGAGAACTCATTAGCCCTGCTGGCTCTGCTCCAAGCTCGATGGCAAGTCCATGTAAACTGTATCTGGACCTGCCCTTTTCCTCTCATCTGTTCCCGTGAAATCTCCAACCCCGTCTTACACGGACAAGCTGCCCAGCAGGCTATTAATTTGATTACACGTGGCCTTTGCCTCTTGGAGAGCTTAGAGTTTGGGCAAGTATCTTCCCCTAAACCAACTGCACTCCAATGCAGCATCTCAGCTGCCTTCATTCCATCCATCCGCTCACCACTCCCTTGATGCTAACCTGCCAGCATGGAGTCTGGGGAATTGTGAGGTGTTTGGCAGGTTTTCAGGTTGGAAAGGCAGAGAAATAGAGAAATAGAGAAAGAAATAGAGAAATAGAGAAAGAAATAGAGAAAGAAAGAAATAGAGAAAGAAAGAAAGAAATAGAGAAAGAAAGAAAGAAATACAGAAAGAAAGAAATAGAGAAAGAAAGAAATAGAGAAAGAAAGAAAGAAATAGAGAAAGAAAGAAAGAAATAGAGAAAGAAAGAAATAGAGAAAGAAATAGAGAAAGAAATAGAGAAAGAAAGAAAGAAATAGAGAAAGAAAGAAATAGAGAAAGAAATAGAGAAAGAAAGAAAGAAATAGAGAAGAAATAGAGAAAGAAAGAAAGAAAGAAAGAAAGAAAGAAAGAAAGAAAGAAAGAAAGAAAGAAAGAAAGAAAGAAAGAAAGAAAGAGAGAAAGAAAGAGAGAAAGAAAGAAAGAGAGAAAGAGAGAGAGAAAGAGAGAAAGAAAGAAAGAGAGAAAGAAAGAAGAAAGAGAGAAAGAAAGAAAGAGAGAGAGAAAGAAAGAAAGAAAGAGAGAAAAGAAAGAAAGAAAGAGAAGAGAGAAAGAAAGAGAGAAAGAAAGAGAGAAAGAGAGAAAGAGAGAAGAGAGAGAGAAAGAGAGAAAGAGAGAAAGAGAGAAAGAAAGAGAGAAAGAAAGAAAGAAAGAAAGAGAGAAGAAAGAGAGAAAGAAAGAGAGAAAGAGAGAAAGAGAGAAAGAGAGAGAGAAAGAGAGAAGAGAGAAAGAGAGAAAGAGAGAAAGAGAGAGAGAAGAAGAGAGAGAGAGAAAGAGAAAAGAGAGAAAGAAAGAGAGAAAGAGAGAAAGAGAGAAAGAGAGAAAGAGAGAAAGAGAGAGAGAAGAGAGAAAGAGAGAGAGAAAGAGAAAAAGAGAGAAAGAAAGAGAGAAAGAGAGAAAGAGAGAAAGAGAGAGAGAAAGAGAGAAAGAGAGAGAGAGAGAGAGAGAGAAAGAGAGAAAGAGAGAAAGAGAGAAAGAGAGAAAGAAAGAGAGAAAGAAAGAGAGAAAGAGAGAAGAGAGAGAGAAAGAGAGAAGAGAGAAAGAAAGAGAGGAAAGAGAGAAGAGAGAGAGAAAGAGAAAGAGAGAAAGAGAGAAAGAGAGAAAAGAAATAGAGAAAGAAAGAAAGAGAGAAAGAGAGAAAGAAAGAAAGAGAGAAAGAAGAAAGAAAGAGAGAAAGAAAGAGAGAAGAGAGAAAGAAAGGAGAGAGAAAGAAAGAGAGAAAGAAAGAGAGAAAGAGAGAAAGAGAGAAGAGAGAGAGAAAGAGAGAGAGAGAAAGAGAGAGAGAAAGAAAGAAAGAGAGAGAGAAAGAAAGAAAGAAAGAGAGAGAGAAAGAAAGAAAGAGAGAGAGAGAGAAAGAGAGAAAGAGAGAAGAGAGAAAGAAAGAGAGAAAGAAGAAAGAGAGGAAAGAAAGAGAGAAAGAAAGAAGAAAGAGAGAAAGAGAGAAAGAGAGAAAGAGAGAAAGAGAGAAGAAAGAAAGAAAGAGAGAAAGAAAGAGAGAAAGAGAGAAAGAAGAAAGAAAGAGAGAAAGAGAGAAAGAGAGAAGAGAGAAGAAAGAGAGAAGAGAGAAAGAGAGAAAGAGAGAAAGAGAGGAAAGAGAGAAGAGAGAAAGAGAGAAAGAGAGAAAGAGAGAAGAGAGAAAGAGAGAAAGAGAGAAAGAGAGAAAGAAAGAAGAAAGAAAGAAAGAAAGAAAGAAAGAAAGAAAGAAAGAAAGAAAGAAAGAATGAAAGAAAGAAAGAAAGAAAGAAAGAAAGAAAGAAAGAAAGAAGAAAGAAAGAAAGAAAGAAAGAAAGAAAGAAAGAAAGAAAGAAAGAAAGAAAGAAAGACAGGCATATATGTACATGCTTGCAAAAGGATTTAAGCCCAGCCACAGCCAATGTTATTATTGTGTTTTGCATGGGCTGGAGTGGTGTTCTCTGTCCCGTCACACAAACTGGCCTGAGAGGAGGTTCGGCCAGGCAGGATCTGTGCTTGGTGCTGTCGCTGCCACCCACCACAGACGATGGATCCTCCAAAGTAATTATGAGACTCCAAGTTGTAGAATGGAAGGGACCTTAAAGATCATCCAGTTCTAACCACCCTGTGATGGGCAGAGACACCTCCCACTAGATCAGGCTGCTCAAGGTCCCACCCAACCTGACCTTGGACATCTCCAGGATGGAGCATCCACGACTTCCTGGGCAACCTTTTCCAGGGCCTTACCACACTCATGGTGAAGAAATTCTTATTACATCCAGTCTAACTCTGCCCCCCTCCAGTTTATCCCATTCTCCTCATCCTGTCACTCCAAGCCTTTGTGAACAATCCCTCCCCAGCTTTCCGTAGCCCCTTCAGGTACTGGAAGGTTTCTATAAGGTCTCCTCAGAGCCTTCTCTTCTCTAGGCTGAACAAGCCCAATTGTCTCAGCCTATCCTCGTATGGGAGGTGCTCAATCTTCTTATCATCTTTAGAGCCCTCCTATGTAACTGTTCCAACAGTTCCACATTCTTCTTTTGTTGAGGATTCCAGAATTACAAAGTGGTATAGTATTGAGAAAGAGAATAACTTAGATATCATGAAAGCTTTAAAGAGTTACAGCAGCCCAATAAGGATTGAGTAGCTGCTTTCCTCAAGCAGCTCCTCCTTGGTTTTGTAGCTGTGGCGATTCAGTAATTGTTCTTCTAGGTCACAACAAACCCAAAAACCTCCCAAAACATCCTCTCAGTTAGGGTCTCTCCTTCTCTTTCAGGATTTTCCATCCTGCCCTGAGCTTTGCAGCCATTACCTTTGCTGCCCATCCCAAACACAGTCCTAGACCTGCACCATCTGGAGAAGAGCTGCCTTTGCAGGGCAGCCTCTTGCCCAGAGGGCTATGAGTAGAGTCGTGAGGTGCTTAGTGGAAAAGGACTAAATCTCATTAAGGGTTTTAACATTTATGGCCAGAGAGATAATGAAGGAAGGTAATTTGAGGTAGTTTTATTGTCGTTATAATGTTTCCCTGAAGCAGAAAAATAAAAGCCAGTGGATAATGTCCATAAGGAGTTTTGCTATCTTATTCTTTTTGCTGTTTTTTTTCCCAATGAGTGTCATTTTACAAACACAGTGAAGACAATTACATGATGTTGAAACCCAGAATTACAAGACTTACCTAGTTGTCAAGACCTATGTCAGAGACCTACTGCAGTTGACAAGAATCCCTTGGCCCCAGTATAACTGGTTTATTATAAGGACCAGTGCTTGCAGGGTCCTGTATCTGGAGATCATAAAATAATAGAATCATAGAATCACCAGGTTGGAAGAGACACCAGATCACCAAGTACAACCGTTCCTATCAAACACTAAGCCATGCACCTCAGCACCTCGTCCACCTGTCCCTTAAACCCCTCCAGGGAAGGTGAATCAACCACCTCCCTGGCAGCCTCTGCCAGTACCCAATGACCCTTTCTGTGAAAATTGTTTTCCTAATGTCCAGTCCTAATCTCCCCTGGCAGAGCTTGAGGCCATTGACTCTTATCCTGGCCCCTAACACTTGGAAGAAGAGGCCAGTTCCCTACTCTCCACAACCTCCTTTCAGGTAGTTGTAGCGAGCAATGAGGTCTCCCCTCAGCCTCCTCTTCTCCAGGATAAACATTTGCGTCAGAGCGTCAACATCCTTCTTGTGGTGAGGCAATATGATACTCTACTAGAAGGGGCCCAGAGATGTTCTGGCAGATCCTATTTTCCATCCCTCCTTTTGAAAATCCCACACGAGGACAGGCCAAGAGAGTTTGGCTTGTTCAGCCCGGAGAAGAGAAGGTTCCAAGGAGAACTTATAGTGACCTTCCAGTACATGAAAGGGGCTACAAGAAAGCTGGGGAGGGACTGTTCACAAAGGCTTGTGGTGATGGGACTAGGGACAATGGGGATAAACTGGGGAAGGG
>JAUMJK010000115.1:0-13491 GCA_033558105.1 Coccyzus lansbergi
GGGAATTGGGGGGATAAAAGGCGAAACTGGGGGTTCTGGGAGGAACTAGGGGGGAACTGGGGGGTCAGGGGGAGTTAGAGGGGGCTGGGGGGCAAATTGGGGGGGGGTCAGAGGGGGGATTAGGGGGCAAATTGGGGGGTTAGAGGGGGATTGGGGCGATAAAAGTTGAAACTGGAGGTTCTGGAAGGAACTGGGGGGGAACTGGGGGGGATTTGAGGGGGGCAGAAGGGGCTTGGGGGGCAGAGTGGGGGGGTCAGAGGGGGCTGGGGGGGCAGAGTAGGGGGGTCAGAGGGGGCTGGGGGGGCGGGCAAAGTGGGGGGGTTAGAGGGGGATTGGGGGGACTGGGAGGGATTGGGGGGGGAATTGGGGGGATAAAAAGTGAAACTGGGGGCTCTGGGAGGAACTGGGGGGGGAACTGGGGGGTATGTGAGGGGGTCAGAAGGGGCTTGGGGGGCAGAGTGGGGGGGTCAGAAGGGGCTGGGGGGGCAAATTGGGGGGTTAGAGGGGGATTGGGGGGGTCTAGGGCGGATTGGGGGGATAAAAGGCGAAACTAGGGGTTCTGGGAGGAACTGGGGGGGATTTGAGGGGATCAGAAGGGGCTGGGGGGGCAAACTGGGGGGTCAGAGGGGCAAATTGGGGGGGTTAGAGGGGGATTGGGGGCTCAGGGGGGCAATTGGGGGGATAAAAGGTGAAACTGGGGGTTCTGGGAGGAACTGGGGGGGAACTGGGGGGGATTTGAGGGGGTCTGAAGGGGCTTAGGAGGGCAAATTGGGGGGGTTAGAAGGGGCTGGGGGGGCAGAGTGGGGGGGTCAGAGGGGGCAATTTTGGGGGGGGTGGTCCCCCCACTTACCGCCAGCTTGAGGAGGCGCTCGATCATTCGGGAATAATCCATGTCCTATGGGAACGGAGTTAAAAATTGGGGGGGGGGGGGGGAGGGGAGGGGGCAGAAAGTGGGGGGCTCCTGAGCTGCCCCCCCCCCCTCCAAAAAAAATCCAGTCTGGTACCCCCAGCACCCCCAAATTCAGGTTTTCCCCCTCCCACCCCCCCAAAAAAATAAACTCACCCGAAATGGCTTCATGGAGTTCTGGATCGTTGGAACCATCCACTGCAGGGAAGGGGGGGGGACGGGACACAGGGACATGGAAATGAGGGGGGGGGCATGTCTGCACCCCCATTCCATACTGGGACCTCTCCCATTCCATACTGGGAACCACCCCCATCCATACTGGGACCTCTGCCATTCCATACTGGGGCCTCTCCCATTCCATACTGGGACCTCTGCCATCCATAGTGGAATCTCTCCCATTCCATACTGGGATCTCTCCCATTCCATACTGGGAACCACCCCCATCCATACTGGGACCTCTGCCATCCATAGTGCAATCTCTCCCATTCCATACTGGGACCTCTGCCATCCATACTGGGACCCCCACCATTTCATACTGGGATCTCTCCTATTCCATACTGGGAACCACCCCCATCCATACTGGGACCTCTGCCATCCATAGTGGAATCTCTCCCATTCCATACTGGGATCTCTCCCATTCCACACTGGGAACCACCCCCATCCATACTGGGACCTCTGCCATCCATAGTGGGACCCCCACCATTTCATACTGGGATCTCTCCCATTCCATACTGGGAACCACCCCCATCCATACTGGGAACCACCCCCATCCATAGTGGGATCTCTCCCATTCCATACTGGGAACCACCCCCAATCCATACTGGGACCTCTGCCATCCATAGTGGGATCTCTCCCATTCCATACTGGGATCTCTCCCATTCCATACTGGGAACCACCCCCATCCATACTGGGACCTCTGCCATTCCATACTGGGACCCACCCCCATCCATACTGGGACATCGCCCCTCCATTAAAAAGGTGCCCCCCATTTCATACTGGGACCACCCCCACTAAGAAATGGCCCCTCCCCATTCCATACTGGGACCCCCACCATTTCATACTGGGATCTCTCCCATTCCATACTGGGAACCACCCCCATCCATACTGGGACCTCTGCCATCCATAGTGGGACCCCCACCATTTCATACTGGGATCTCTCCCATTCCATACTGGGAACCACCCCCATCCATACTGGGACCTCTGCCATCCATAGTGGGACCCCCACCATTTCATACTGGGATCTCTCCCATTCCATACTGGGAACCACCCCCATCCATAGTGGGATCTCTCCCATTCCATACTGGGAACCACCCCCATCCATGCTGGGACCTCTGCCATCCATAGTGGGACCCCCACCATTCCATACTGGGACCTCTCCCATTCCATACTGGGAACCACCCCCATCCATACTGGGACCTCTGCCATCCATAGTGGAATCTCTCCCATTCCATACTGGGATCTCTCCCATTCCATACTGGGAACCACTCCCATCCATACTGGGCCCTCTCCTATTCCATACTGGGACCTCTGCCATCCATACTGAGATCTCTCCCATTCCATACTGGGAACCACCCCCATCCATACTGGGACCCCCACCCCATTCCATACCAGGACCTCTCCCATTCCATACTGGGACCCCCCCCCCCCCACCCCATTAAAAAGAGTCCCCCCCTCCATTCCATACTGGGAACTCCCCCATTAAAAAAGAGCCCCCCCTATTCCATACTGGGACCTCTCCCATTCCATACTGGGAACCACCCCCCCATTCCATAGTGGGACCTCTCCCATTCCATACTGGGAACCACCCCCCCCATTCCATAGTGGGACCTCTCCCATTCCATACTGGGAACCACCCCCCCATTCCATACTGGAACCCCTCCCATTCCATACTGGTTTCCCCCCAGTACCTGCTGGATCAGCCCCACCAGCAGCTGCAGGAAGAAGAGCTGGGGGGAGGCAACACGTCCAGTTACCCCCAGTTCCATCCCAGTTCCCTCCCAGTTCCACCCCAGCACCCCCAGTTCCACTCCAGCACCCCCAGTTCCATCCCAGTTCCATCCCAATTCCAACCCAGTACCCCCAGTTCCTCCCAGTTTCACTCCAGCACCCCCAGTTACACCCCAGTTCCAACCCAGTACCCCCAGTTCCTCCCAGTTCCATCCCAGCACCCCCAGTTCCAACCCAGTTCCAACCCAGTACCCCCAGTTCCTCCCAGTTCCATCCCAGCACCCCCAGTTCCAACCCAGTTCCTCCCAGTTCCACTCCAGCACCCCCAGTTCCATCCCAATTCCAACCCAGTACCCCCAGTTCCTCCCAGTTTCACTCCAGCACCCCCAGTTCCACCCCAGTTCCAACCCAGTACCCCCAGTTCCTCCCAGTTCCATCCCAGCACCCCCAGTTCCAACCCAGTTCCTCCCAGTTCCACTCCAGCACCCCCAGTTCCATCCCAATTCCAACCCAGTACCCCCAGTTCCTCCCAGTTTCACTCCAGCACCCCCAGTTCCACCCCAGTTCCAACTCAGTACCCCCAGTTCCTCCCAGTTCCACCCCAGCACCCCCAGTTCCAACCCAGTTCCTCCCAGTTCCACTCCAGCACCTCCAGTTCCATCCCAGTTCCACTCCAGCACCCCCAGTTCCTCCCAGTTTCACTCCAGCACCCCCAGTTACACCCCAGTTCCAACCCAGTACCCCCAGTTCCTCCCAGTTCCATCCCAGCACCCCCAGTTCCACCCCAGTTCCTCCCAGTTCCACTCCAGCACCCCCAGTTCCACCCCAGTTCCAACCCAGTACCCCCAGTTCCTCCCAGTTCCATCCCAGCACCCCCAGTTCCAACCCAGTTCCTCCCAGTTCCACTCCAGCACCCCCAGTTCCATCCCAGTTCCAACCCAGTACCCCCAGTTCCTCCCAGTTTCACTCCAGCACCCCCAGTTCCACCCCAGTTCCAACCCAGTACCCCCAGTTCCTCCCAGTTCCATCCCAGCACCCCCAGTTCCACCCCAGTTCCTCCCAGTTCCACTCCAGCACCCCCAGTTCCACCCCAGTTCCAACCCAGTACCCCCAGTTCCTCCCAGTTCCATCCCAGCACCCCCAGTTCCAACCCAGTTCCTCCCAGTTCCACTCCAGCACCCCCAGTTCCATCCCAGTTCCAACCCAGTACCCCCAGTTCCTCCCAGTTTCACTCCAGCACCCCCAGTTCCACCCCAGTTCCAACCCAGTACCCCCAGTTCCTCCCAGTTCCAACCCAGCACCTCCAGTTCCCTCCCAGTTCCACTCCAGCACCCCCAGTTCCCTCCCAGTTCCACTCCAGCATCCCCAGTTCCATCCCGGTTCCAATCCAGCACCCCCAGTTCCATCCCAGCACCCCTAGTTCCATCCCAGTTCCCTCCCAGTCCTTCCCAGCACCCCCCAGTTCCCTCCCAGTTCCCCCCATTAACCCTTTAGGAGCCTTTTAACCCCTCCAGCACTCCCAGTTCCCCTTCCCAGTGCCTCCCAGTTCCCCCCATTAACCCTTTAGGAGCCTTTTAACCCCTCCAGCACTCCCAGTTCCCCCTCCCAGTGCCTCCCAGACCCCTTATTCCCCCTCCCAGTGCCTCCTAGTCCCTCCCAGCACTCCCAGTTCCCCCCAGTAGCCCTATAGGAGTCTTTTAACCCTTCCAGCACCTCAGTTCCCCCTCCCAGTTTTCCCCAGTATCCCTATAAGGATCTTTTAACCCCTCCAGCACCCCCAGTTCCCCCTCCCAGTGCCTCCCAGTTCCCCCCAGTATCCCTATATGGATCTTTTAACCCCTCCAGCACCCCCAGTTCCCCCTCCCAGTGCCTCCCAGTTCCCCCCAGTATCCCTATAAGGATCTTTTAACCCCTCCAGCACCCCCAGTTCCCCCTCCCAGTGCCTCCCAGTTATTCCTTTAGGAGCCTTTTAACCCCTCCAGCACCCCCAGTTCCCCCTCCCAGTGCCTCCCAGTCTCCCCCATTATCCCCTTAGGAGCCTTTAACCCCTCCAGCATCCCCAGTTCCCCTTCCCAGTTCCCCCCAGTATCCCTATAGGGATCTTTTAACCCCTCCATCACCCCAGTTCCCCCTCCCAGTGCTTCCCAGTCCCTCCTCCCATTGCTTCCCAGTGCCTCCCAGCACCCCCTCCCAGTGCCTCCCAGTATCCCTTTAGGAGCTTTTTAACCCCTCCAGCCCCCCAGTTCCCCCTCCCGGTGCCTCCCAGTTCCCCCATTCCCCTTCCCAGTGCCTCCCAGCACCCCCAGTTCCCCTTCCCAGTGCTTCCCAGTCCCTCCCAGCACCTCCAGTTCCCCTTCCCAGCCCCCCAGTTCCCCCTCCCAGTGCCTCCCAGTTCCCCCTCCCAGTGCCTCCCAGTGCCTCCCAGCCCCCTAATTCCCCCTCCCAGTGCCTTCCAATCCCTCCCAGTATCCCTACAAGGATCTTTTAACCCCTTCAGCACCCCAGCTCCCCCTCCCAGCCCCCCCAATTCCCCCTCCCAGCCCCTCCCAGCCCCCCCAATTCCCCCTCCCAGTGCCTCCCAGTGCCTCCCAGTGCCCCCCCCCAGTCACCATCTCGAAGAGGCGGCGCAGGAGGAAGCGCTTGCGGACGCGGGGGGAGCGCGGGAAGCTCAGCTCGTAGCACAGGGTGGGGGCCAACAGGAAGTAGTAGAGGTCTGGGGGGGGGGGGGACGGACACCCCAAAAACCTCAGGGACCCCCCAACCGCCCCAAGAGACCCCCACTTGCCCCCCAAGAGCCCCCAAATCCCCTAAGACCCTCCCCCTTAATCGTCCCTGTATTGCCCCAAGACTCCCTTAATTGCCCCCTGAGCCCCTCCCCCTTGATGACCCCTTAACGACCCCAAGACCCAACTAGGACCCCCCCTTAATTGCCCCCAAGACCCCCTTAATTGCCCCCAGACCAACCTTAATTGCCCCTTAACTACCCCCAAGACCCCCTCAATTGCCCCCTGACCCCCCCCAATTGCCCCTCTATTGCCCCAAGACCCCCTCCAACTGCCCCAGACCCTCTCCAACTGCCCCCTGACCCCCTCCAACTGCCCCCAAGACCACCCCAATTGCCCCTCTATTGCCCCCAGACCCCCTCCAACTGCCCCCAGACCCCCTCCAACTGCCCCCAGACCCCCTCCAACTGCCCCCAAGACCACCCCAATTGACCCTCTATTGCCCCAAGACCCCCTCCAACTGCCCCCAGACCCTCTCCAACTACCCCCTGACCCCCTCCAACTGCCCCCAAGACCACCCCAATTGCCCCTCTATTGCCCCAAGACCCCCTCCAACTGCCCCCAGACCCCCTCCAACTGCCCCCAGACCCCCTCCAACTGCCCCCAAGACCACCCCAATTGACCCTCTATTGCCCCAAGACCCCCTCCAACTGCCCCCAGACCCTCTCCAACTACCCCCTGACCCCCTCCAACTGCCCCCAAGACCACCCCAACTGCCCCTCTATTGCCCCAAGACCCCCTCCAACTGCCCCCAGACCCTCTCCAACTACCCCCTGACCCCCTCCAACTGCCCCCTGACCCCCCCCAATTGCCCCTCTATTGCCCCAAGACCCTCTCCAACTGCCCCCAAGACCCCCTCCAATTGCCCCTCTATTGCCCCCAGCCCCCTCCAACTGCCCCATAATTGCACCAAGACCCCCTCCAACTGCCCCCTGACCCCCCCAATTGCCCCTCTATTGCCCCAAGACCCCCTCCAACTGCCCCCAGACCCTCTCCAACTACCCCCTGACCCCCTCCAACTGCCCCCAAGACCACCCCAATTGACCCTCTATTGCCCCAAGACCCCCTCCAACTGCCCCCAGACTCCCTCCAACTGCCCCCAAGACCCCCTCCAATTGCCCCTCTATTGCCCCCAGACCCCCTCCAACTGCCCCCAAGACCCCCAATTGCCTCTCCAATTGCCCCCAGCCCCCTCCAACTGCCCCATAATTGCCCCAAGACCCCCTCCAACTGCCCCCAAGACCCCCTCCAACTTCTCCTCAACTGCCCCTAAACCTCCTCCAACTGCCCCATGACCCCCTCCAACTGCCCCCAAGACCACCCCAATTGCCCCTCTATTGCCCCAAGACCCCCTCCAACTGCCCCCAGACCCTCTCCAACTGCCCCCAAGACCCCCTCCAATTGCCCCTCTATTGCCCCAAGACCCCCTCCAACTGCCCCCAAGACCCCCTCCAACTTCTCCTCAACTGCCCCTAAACCTCCTCCAACTGCCCCATGACCCCCTCCAACTGCCCCCAAGACCCCCAATTGCCTCTCCAATTGCCCCCAGCCCCCTCCAACTGCCCCATAATTGCCCCAAGACCCCCTCCAACTGCCCCCAAGACCCCCTCCAACTTCTCCTCAACTGCCCCTAAACCTCCTCCAACTGCCCCATGACCCCCTCCAACGGCCCCCAAGACCCCCAATTGCCTCTCCAATTGCCCCAAGACCCCCTCCAACTGCCCCTCTATTGCCCCCAGACACCCAATTGCTCATCTATTGCCCCAAGACTCCCTCCAACTGCCCCCAGACCTCCTCCAACTGCCCCTCAATTGCCCCCAAACCCCCCCCAATTGCCTCAAGGTCCTCTCCAACTGCCCCCTGACACCCCCCCAACTGCCCCTAAGACCCCCCAATTGCCCCTCTATTGCCCCCAGACCCCCTCCAACTGCCCCCCTATTGCCCCCAGACCCCCTCAGTTGCCCCCAGGCCCCCTCCAACTGCCCTCCTATTGCCCCCAGACCCCCTCAGTTGTCCCCACACCCCCCCCCAACTGCCCCTCTATTGCCCCCAGACACCCAATTGCTCATCTATTGCCCCAAGACTCCCTCCAACTGCCCCCAGACCTCCTCCAACTGCCCCTCAATTGCCCCCAAACCCCCCCCAATTGCCTCAAGGTCCTCTCCAACTGCCCCCAGACCCCCTCCAACTGCCCCCTGACACCCCCCAACTGCCCCTAAGACCCCCCAATTGCCCCTCTATTGCCCCCAGACCCCCTCCAACTGCCCCTCTATTGCCCCAAGACCCCCTCCCACTGCCCCCAGGCCCCCTCCCACTGCCCCCCTATTGCCCCCAGACCCCCTCAGTTGCCCCCAGACCCCTCCCAACTGCCCCTCTATTGCCCCCAGACACCCAATTGCTCATCTATTGCCCCAAGACTCCCTCCAACTGCCCCCAGACCTCCTCCAACTGCCCCTCAATTGCCCCCAAACCCCCTCCAATTGCCTCAAGGTCCTCTCCAACTGCCTCCTGAAACCCCCCAACTGCCCCCTGACACCCCCCCAACTGCCCCTAAGACCCCCCAATTGCCCCTAAGACCCCCCAATTGCCCCTAAGACGCCCCAATTGCCCCTAAGACGCCCCAATTGCCCCTCCAACTGCCCCTCTATTGCCCCCAGACCCCCTCCAACTGCCCCCAGACCCCCTCCCACTGCCCTCAGACCCCCTCCCACTGCCCTCCTATTGCCCCCAGACCCCCTCAGTTGTCCCCACACCCCCCCCCAACTGCCCCTCTATTGCCCCCAGACCTCCCCAATTGCCCCCAGACCCCCCCCAACTGCCCCTCTATTGCCCCCAGACCTCCCCAATTGCCCCCAGACCCCCCCCAACTGCCCCTCTATTGCCCCAAGACCTCCCCAATTGCCCCCAGGACCCCTCCAACTGCCCCTCAATTGCCCCCAGCCCCCTCCTCACTGCGGTAGGTGAGGTTCTCGGGGTAGGTCACCCCATTCCGTCCCAGCTCCCCGTTGGCTTTGGGGGCGGCTGCGGCTGGAAAGAACGACGTGGGGGTGTCAGGAGGGGGCAGGAATGAGCCCCCCCCCCCCCCCAACTTCTCAACCCCGTCCCCCCAACTCTTTAACCCCTTCCTACCTGCCCCCGCCGCCGCCTCGCCCTCCCGGCACCACTTGTTGACGTCGTGGAAGGAGAAGAGCTTGAGGAAGAGGATGGTGTAGACGGCCAGAGCGAAGACGGCACCCACTGAAAATTAAAAAAAAAAAAAAAAAAAATAAATAAAAAAATTAAAAAAAAAAAAGGGGTTGGGGGGGGGGGGGGGGCTAGGAAAAAATGGGGACACACCCCCCCCTGGATCCCAGGAAGGAAGGGAACACCCCCCCCCCCCCCCAAAAAAAAACTCACCTGGGGTGACGGAGGGGACGCTGAGCACGGTGGCCGCCGGGAAGAGGAGGATGGCCACTAAGTTGAGGGCGCGGAGAGCGGAGCCGACGGCTTCCGAGAGGGAGCCCTGAGTGGGGGGGGGGGGGGGACGACACCCCAAAAATTAGGGGGATAAGGGGGAGGGGGAGTTTGAAATGAGGGGGGAAGGATTAGGGGGGGACACACCAATAATTAGGGGGATAAGGGGGAGGGGGAAGGATTGGGGGGACACACACCAATAATTAGGGGGATAAGAGGGAGGGGGAGCTTGAAATGAGGGGGAAGGATTGGGGGGGGACACACCAATAATTAGGGGGATAAGAGGGAGGGGGAGCTTGAAATGAGGGGGAAGGATTGGGGGGGAACACCCCAAAAATTAGGGGGATAAGGGGGAGGGGGAGCTTGAAATGAGGGGGAAGGATTAGGGGGGGACACCCCAAAAATTAGGGGGATAGGAGGGGAGGGGGAGCTTGAAATGAGGGGGAAGGATTAGGGGGGAACACCCCAATAATTAGGGGGATAAGAGGGAGGGGGAGCTTGAAATGAGGGGGAAGGATTGGGGGGGACACACCAATAATTAGAGGGATAAGAGAGAGGGGGAGCTTGAAATGAGGGGGGAAGGATTGGGGGGACACACACCAATAATTAGGGGGATAAGAGGGAGGGGGAGCTTGAAATGAGGGGGAAGGATTAGGGGGGACACACACCAATAATTAGGGGGATGAGGGGGAGCTTGAAATGAGGGGGAAGGATTGGGGGGGACACCCCAAAAATTAGGGGGATAAGGGGGGGAAGATTGAAATGAGGGGGAAGGATTAGGGGGACACACACCAATAATTAGGGGGATAAGAGGGAGGGGGAGCTTGAAATGAGGGGGAAGGATTGGGGACACACACCAATAATTAGGGGGATAAGGGGGAGGGGGAGCTTGAAATGAGGGGGGAAGGATTAGGGGGGGACACTCCAAAAATTAGGGGGATAAGAGGGAGGGGGAGCTTGAAATGAGGGGGAAGGATTTGGGGGGACACACCAATAATTAGGGGGATAAGAGGGAGGGGGAGCTTGAAATGAGGGGGAAGGATTGGGGGGGAACACCCTAAAAATTAGGGGGATAGGAGAGGAGGGGGAGCTTGAAATGAGGGGGAAGGATTAGGGGAGGACACCCCAAAAATTAGGGGGATAAGAGGGAGGGGGAGCTTGAAATGAGGGGGAAGGATTAGGGGGACACCCCAAAAATTAGGGGGATAAGGGGGAGGGGGAGCTTGAAATGAGGGGGGAAGGATTGGGGGGGAACACCCCAAAAATTAGGGGGATAAGGGGGAGGGGGAGCTTGAAATGAGGGGGGAAGGATTGGGGGGGAACACCCCAAAAATTAGGGGGATAGGAGGGGAGGGGGAGCTTGAAATGAGGGGGAAGGATTGGGGGGACACACACCAAAAATTAGGGGGATAAGGGGGAGGGGGAGCTTGAAATGAGGGGGAAGGATTAGGGGGGGACACCCCAAAAATTAGGGGGATAAGAGGGAGGGGGAGCTTGAAATGAGGGGGAAGGATTGGGGGGGACACACCAATAATTAGAGGGATAAGAGAGAGGGGGAGCTTGAAATGAGGGGGGAAGGATTGGGGGGACACACACCAATAATTAGGGGGATAAGAGGGAGGGGGAGCTTGAAATGAGGGGGAAGGATTAGGGGGGACACACACCAATAATTAGGGGGATGAGGGGGAGCTTGAAATGAGGGGGAAGGATTGGGGGGGACACCCCAAAAATTAGGGGGATAAGGGGGGGAAGATTGAAATGAGGGGGAAGGATTAGGGGGACACACCAATAATTAGGGGGATAAGAGGGAGGGGGAGCTTGAAATGAGGGGGAAGGATTGGGGACACACACCAATAATTAGGGGGATAAGGGGGAGGGGGAGCTTGAAATGAGGGGGAAGGATTAGGGGGGGACACTCCAAAAATTAGGGGGATAAGAGGGAGGGGGAGCTTGAAATGAGGGGGAAGGATTTGGGGGGACACACCAATAATTAGGGGGATAAGAGGGAGGGGGAGCTTGAAATGAGGGGGAAGGATTAGGGGGACACACACCAATAATTAGGGGGATAAGAAGGAGGGGGAGCTTGAAATGAGGGGGAAGGATTAGGGGGGGACACACCAATAATTAGGGGGATAAGGGGGAGGGGGAGCTTGAAATGAGGGGGAAGGATTGGGGGGACACACACCAATAATTAGGGGGATAAGGGGGAGGGGGAGCTTGAAATGAGGGGGAAGGATTGGGGGGGAACACCCCAAAAATTAGGGGGATAAGGGGGAGGGGGAGCTTGAAATGAGGGGGAAGGATTGGGGGGGACACCCCAAAAATTAGGGGGATAAAGGGGAGGGGGAGCTTGAAATGAGGGGGAAGGATTGGGGGGACACACACCAATAATTAGGGGGATAAGGGGGAGGGGGAGCTTGAAATGAGGGGGAAGGATTGGGGGGACACACACCAATAATTAGGGGGATAAGAGGGAGGGGAAGATTGAAATGAAGGGGGGAAGGATTGGGGGGAACACCCCAAAAATTAGGGGGATAAGAGGGGAAGATTGAAATGAAGGGGGGAAGGATTGGGGGGGACACCCCAAAAATTAGGGGGATAAGGGGGAGGGGGAGCTTGAAATGAGGGGGAAGGATTGGGGGGGAACACCCCAAAAATTAGCGGGATAAGGGGGGAAGATTGAAATGAAGGGGGGAAGGATTGGGGGGACACACACCAATAATTAGGGGGATAAGAGGGAGGGGGAGCTTGAAATGAGGGGGAAGGATTAGGGGGGGACACCCCAAAAATTAGGGGGATAAGAGGGAGTGGGAGCTTGAAATGAGGGGGGAAGGATTAGGGGGGGACACTCCAAAAATTAGGGGGATAAGAGGGAGGGGGAGCTTGAAATGAGGGGGAAGGATTAGGGGGGAAACACCCCAAAAATTAGGGGGATAAGGGGGGAAGATTGAAATGAAGGGGGGAAGGATTGGGGGGAACACCAATAATTAGGGGGATAAGAGGGAGGGGGAGTTTGAAATGAGGGGGAAGGATTAGGGGGACACACACCAATAATTAGGGGGATAAGAGGGGAGGGGGAGCTTGAAATGAGGGGGAAGGATTAGGGGGACACCCCAAAAATTAGGGGGATAAGAGGGAGGAGGAGCTTGAAATGAGGGGGGAAGATGTGGGGGACACCCCAAAAATTAGGGGGATAAGAGGGAGGGGGAGCTTGAAATGAGGGGGGAAGGATTAGGGGGGGACACCCCAAAAATTAGGGGGATAAGAGGGAGGGGGAACTTGAAATGAGGGGGAAGGATTAGGGGGGGACACACCAATAATTAGGGGGATATGAGGGGAGGGGGAGCTTGAAATGAGGGGGAAGGATTAGGGGGGGACACTCCAAAAATTAGGGGGATAAGAGGGAGGGGGAGTTTGAAATGAGGGGGAAGGATTGGGGGGGGACACACACCAATAATTAGGGGGATAAGAGGGAGGGGGAGCTTGAAATGAGGGGGAAGGATTGGGGGGGGACACCCCAAAAATTAGGGGGATAAGGGGGAGGGGGAGCTTGAAATGAGGGGGAAGGATTAGGGGGGGACACCCCAAAAATTAGGGGGATAAGGGGGAGGGGGAGCTTGAAATGAGGGGGAAGGATTGGGGGGCAACACCCCAAAAATTAGGGGATAAGGGGGGAAGATTGAAATGAAGGGGGGAAGGATTGGGGGGACACACACCAATAATTAGGGGGATAAGAGGGAGGGGGAGCTTGAAATGAGGGGGGAAGGATTGGGGGGGGACACCCCAAAAATTAGGGGGATAAGAGGGAGGGGGAGCTTGAAATGAGGGGGAAGGATTAGGGGGGGACACACCAATAATTAGGGGGATAGGAGGGGAGGGGGAGCTTGAAATGAGGGGGAAGGATTGGGGGGGGACACCCCAAAAATTAGGGGGATAAGGGGGGAAGATTGAAATGAAGGGGGGAAGGACTGGGGGGACCCCAAAAAATTAGGTGGTGGGGGGGGGGGAATGGGGGATGCTCAATAGGAGAGTGAAGGATTTGGGGGGGGGGGTGGATTGGGGGGGTCAAAACGGGGGGAGTGGAAAGCAGGAGGGACCCCAAAATCGGGGGGTAGGTAAGGGGGGGGTCACCCCTAAATATGGGGGGGGAAATGGGGAGGGAAGAGCGAGGGGGACCCCAAAAATTGAGGGGGGAAATGGGGGGGTTGGGTGGATTGGGGGAGGTCATATAGGAGAGTGAAGGATTTGGGGAAGGGGGGGGGGGGATGGATTGGGGGGCAAAACCGGTCGGTCTAATATAAAAAATGGGGGTGGGGATGACACGGGGGGGTCGAAAAGACTTGGGGGGACATGGGGGAGGGGTCCTCAACCCCCCCAAAAATTTTGGGGTTCGGGGATGGG